>SMGT01015420.1:644798-654852 GCA_004794575.1 Lanistes nyassanus | reverse complement strand
CATGAAAGCAAATTCATCCACCACCACCACCACCACCACCACCACCACCACCACCACCACCACCACCACCACCAGGGGCCACAACAAGCTTTAGTTTTTAATTGATGTAACCTTCTATAAACTCCCCCTGATTTCACACTCATAAAATTCGTGTAGCCGGACCATTTTGCACTGAAATCTTTATAATTCACACTATTGCTTACATTACAATTTCGCCCTTATATCCATCCTGTAGACGTTTCGAAAGAGAATTTTTAAAGTCTGTGATCCCCACCACCACCACCACCTCACCCCCGTTTTTTTAAGATTCTTTTTTTTTTGCTTGGGCGTCTTTGACTCTCGACGTCTTCTCTGCGCAACTTCTTGCAATTCGGACAAGGATGTTTGCGCAATCGACCACGGATCTAAAGTTCGCGACATTTGCGGAGCTATTGTCCTGGCGATGTCCACGATAGCCTACACCCAGCGCTATATTAGGTGCCAGGCGGGGGACGGGGCGGGAGAGAGGTGACAGGCTTGTTAGCTGCCGCTGGACCTGACAACCTGAAAGATGAAAAGCCAACGGCGGAGATTAGGCAGCCACACGATGCGGCCACTCGATCTGCCGGCACCTTTTTTCGCGTCTCTGCTAATAACGCCGGCGGCTTCCACACACAACACTGTAATGTCCTTCCTCAGTGGGACCCGGCAGCGGTGGCCAACAACGGAATAGGTTTGTGCAGCAGGTAATAAAACAGCGGTTTTCGACAACTGTGCAGATTACAGTATACTGTAGCAGTATCACCTGGGCTAATTTCAAAACAGACCTCGGCAGTCTGCTGCTATGTGAAGATAAAGTCGCTGGGGTTCCTTGGGTAATGCACATTTTTGACATCTTTTTACAGTCTTTTTAACTGAAGTAAAATATCTTTCTGAAAGAAAAACATGAACCCGTGGCTTTGCCACTCCAAACGTTGTTACCAGACATGCGCGTGCACGTAAGCAATCGAGCGTAAGTAAACATACACTCCTACAAACACATGTACAGGAGTGAATATACATCTTCAAATAGTCATCATACCGATATGTACACTAACCTTGAACAAAACAAATTGTAATTGGAGAAATTTCATTTACACGTATTGTCTCGAAATCGTAGTTCGAAAATAACTCGTTATAATAGTCTTAAGAAAAACCTTGAAGGAGAATAACCGGAAGTTTTAGTCGACCAATCAGGATACACCAAAAAAAGATGGAGAAACTCTTCTCCCCAACCCAAGTACTCGCAAAGGCATTTCATGGTAAAGATGAGCATTTGCCAGGACTCTTAAAGTCGTGCCTTTGTTGCTGAAAGCGAAAGATTCCTCCATTAGGCCGAATCGCATTCCAAGCAGTAGTACGCCAAGTGGAGACAATCAAACTTGAACAGTTACCTTCTCTCTTCTGGAGTAAACCTGGGCTGGGCTGCGAGAACGTTCACATCTTCTCCCCCCACCCATAAAAGTGGTCACGAATGAGCACTAAAACTAGTTTAACATACGGAAAAGTATTCATATACCCCACCCCCCTGCAGTACGTCACAGGAACCGTTTATATACAGAGTGATTGAAGGCGTTGGAGAACCGTGCCACGCGCTGCTGGAGTGCTATTTTTTGTAAGCACAATTTAAAGCCGGAAGGAGCTTGTCTTAGTGAAGTCTGCCATTTCGCCACTCAGACAAAGAACACATTGAAGCCATACGAGCATTCTGTGGATGGCGCAAGCAAAAATCCCCTACAATCAAATTTTCCTCCGATATACTGGCCTTTCTGACTCTAAACCTCTTGCTATGCTTTAGTTTTAAATACCGAAGAAACTCTATTTGAACAATAAAAGGACTATAAAACAGGCCAAAAGCCATCTCCTTTTGTTAAATATATATATATATATAACGGGGTGTCGCAAGCGGCAAAAGAAACACTAGACGAAAAAATCCGGGAAAGGCAGTCATAATCTGGCTGGATGCGGGCCCACCTAGTTAGAAAATGCGATGCAGTAGAGGGCTCAGTAGGCATGCTAATGGCTCCCGCCCGATTTTTTTTTGCGAGTGCTCACATATGAGGAAAAACCTCATGCACGAGATTCGTTATAACGTATTTTAGAATACATATTGTTACAGCGAAAGCGACTTTAAAGCCTGCTTTTCCATTATTAACATTCCCCATACTTAAAATTTCTTCAGACTTTTAAGATTTATCATATTTCCGTCCGAGTGTTTCAATATCAAAGTCCGAGTGAAAGCACATAAGCTCAGTTTTCAGCAAAGTGCTAGCGTTTCCTGATTAAACAGTGTGTGAGTTGTCTTATGAAGCATATTGGCCATAGGGAGAAGAGTGTATATACAATAAATACAATACAATAACCTTATTTCGTATAAAATTCGCCATCTTTCGCCCAGTCAATCACACCTACATGCTACCGCAGACATTCAACAGGCAACAGAAGTTAGGAACCTTACCAGTGGCCTCTCGTCGTAGAGAGCGTCGCTGGACGCGGGGGCTAGCCCAGGGGCTCGTGTTCTGGTTGTGTTTCTGCCTCGTCCGCGGGCTGTTCTTAGGCGTGCTGGTGGGGCTCGGACAGGGGCTGGTCTTACGCCCACCCTTGAGACTCCTGTGCAGGCTCAGCAGCGGGCTTCTACACGCGTCCAGCATGGGGCTTTTGGGCACGTGCAAGCCTTTTCGGCCTTTGAGCGGACTTTCGGTTGACGGCTCCAGCTCCGATGCCATCGTCAAACCTTGTGGACTCAGCTCCGGACTCTGAAGTCCACATTCTGGAATAGCCTCGAGTCCTTTGCTTTGCAAAGGCAGGCAGTTCGAACTGTCAGCCATTGGGATCATGGACGTAACGATCCTAAGGCCCCGGATGTCTAGAATTTGTCAGTACGTGCCAAAACAAAGCATGGTGATCAGACGGCTGCTCTTGTGAAGACGTCCATCAGTGTCACCAGCTTAAATGAGAGATTTTGTCCAGTTTTAAGCTCCCAAATCAGTGCCATCAAAGTAAATGGCAGATTCCATCCAGTACTTAGCTCTCAAGAACCGAACTCCATCACAGCGTTTGACTGTGTTACACCTGGTGCAGGTGTACACAGCGAAAATACGGAACGAATGAGGCATAACAGTCTCCACATGGATCATCGAAACATTGCGATGTAAGTGTGAACAGGCGACAAACTGCATCATAGCAAAACACATCGCTCCAGGAATAATGACAATACTCAGCACAAACAGAACACAATTTTCAACTGCTTTATCTCTCTGGTTTAACCCTTTGGCATCTGAACGGTATGGGGATCAACAAAATTCCATTCAAAATCTGTTTCTCGTTTCTGAATTCCTTCCTGGTGTAAATTTTTTTCGATATCTTAAGATCCTTCAAGAAACCGACAACGTGGGGTGTTAACAACGACAGACGGAAAACCCACAGAATTAAAAAGCAGTAACGTGGACTTCTGTGTGGGATATTTTCGCCTCCTGCCGCTACTGGGATATGTTGCTACAGAACCAATGCATGAAATTCGGAGCGGTTGAACAGAACTCCCTGCGGCGTTGTCTGTACCCTGCATATAATCCTCATCTATTTCTGGCAGCATGGGTACAACCATTAGGCGTGCTTCTTCGATTGTTTTTCAAAGGCATAAGCATTTCCGCTAGATATTCGAAAACACGTTGCAGTGCCAGATTGCTTGCGTGGACTTCAACATTCTTGCAGCAGGAAGACCGAATGTTCCACTGTTTATTTCTGCGCAAAGCCGCGCAAATGATTGAGGTGGTTAGCGCTTGTCAGGCCGCGCGCAACACTGGGCTATCAGCGCAGACAGCGTAAACCCAAGAAGATTACAGCCGTGATGATGTTTACGTTTGCTGCAAAGGTGCGTCTCACAAAGGCAGCGAACAGCGTTTGCTTCGAAGAATGAGGAGCAGAGTGTGATGGCACCGTAACAGAAGCTTTCCGAGCCACAAAGAGAACAAGGGCCGTAAGCTTGTCTTCTTAGTGTTCCTCTCGAAACAAAAATTCCAAATATTGACACTGCATTGTGAGAAATCGCTTCCTCTTGAATCTGATATCTGCATTTCTGTCAGTAACAAATCTTGCGAGGGCATAAAAGTTAAAAGACAGAGTGGGAGGTTGGTTATGAGGGGTTAATGCAATCCAGAGCTGGCTTGCACAACCGTTCTTATCTCACGTTCATACTTAAAGGTGCACGTAAAATACACAGGGAGAATGGGCCTTACGACTGCTATAATGACCAAAAGAGCAGCTAAAAACGCTCATGCAAGCCTGCCCTGGACTCCTAAGCACATAAAACGGGTGTCATAAAAGTCTGATATTTGACTGCTTTTGAGAAGATTCTACAACACCTGCCTTCAGCCAGCTAAATACAATTAAGGCGTACCTTTTCACGCTGGAAACATTACACATTTCGTTAAAATATGTTAGTTATATGTGGTTATACATTAACTTCTCAAGTGCTATCCTTGTAACATTTCAGGCAAGGAAAATACCTCCCCCCCCCCTTTTAAAATCAAAGTGCTATTTTTTGGTGGGGAACAAAAGATGGACGAAATACTTAAAGCTTATGAAAAAATCTAAGTTCACCTACCAGTTTTTTTCTAACCAGAAATACTTTCTTCTGAATGTTAACAGAGAACAGAATAAACGCCAGAAGGTGACCGGGACAGAATTCACAATGGGGTGTGGGATAGGGGAACGAAGACAGACGCGTGCCCTGCTGTGTTTATTTAAGAAAGGAAACTGGAATAATAAGCACAGGGGAAACTCTCTTGAACTGTAAACTGTTTGCAGAGTGCCCCCTATTGCTTAGGTCTCCATTCCGGAAATCGTTTCACAAATATTGTAACTCCGACTGTCCAGAGAAACGACACTAAATTCTCAGACTGGCTCACTGCATTTTACATGCACTGCTACCATTTGTTTCTTGTAATCCCTGCCGGCAAGTGTGTGTCTGCGCAAAGAGGAAACACATGCATACCATTTATGTTTACGTTTCTATAATCAGCATTCACGTGCGGCGCAAGTACGTTTCTCTTTGCGTAAGCTCACGCATTTTAAAGTTTTATTGCAGCTTTTTTCACGAATGAACAGGCGAGCCGAGTCAGATAAAAACGAAAGCGTCTACGGCGTTTTTGTAAGGTGGATTTATCAGCTTAATCTACGCACTGCCACCAGAGTATGTTTCCATACCAGTGTGGTGCAGATTGTACAGAATTTAAGGACGCGTTCTTTTCCCGCCGCAGTTCGTAAGAATTCAGTTTGTCGCTAGTGCTATGCTATTGCACAGAACCCTAGCTTTTTACGAACTGACACATTAAATTAGTCTGTCCGCTACATATTTTTTATCCTGCGTCGATGAGTAATTGTGTCTCCGAACTTTATATTAGTGGAGAAATAGCCGTAAACTTCTGCTTCTTGTTTTAAAAAATCTTCCACATCACGCCTTTGATCGTGCAGACGCTTTGGGTGACGTAATCCTAACATTATTTCATTGATTTTTCTTTATGAATTAAAATCCCACCAAAGGGGAACGGCGTGGGGATATTGAAGTTCCATCTCTTTCAATATTTATATTACTAAAACCGCACAAGAAGCACTAACCTCTTACATGAAACTGCGTGCTGAAAAATAATGTTTCTATGTTTTTCATTGGCTTCACACGCCTCCGTTTCCTATTCTCTGCTATGAACCTCTAAGAGTTTTAACCGAACGAACGTGCGTTCTAGTTTGCCGAACGCACCATTGTGCAGTTGAGAAAGATCCTTAGCATGGCATTCGATCTGCGAATCGTTTGGGTCGCTTGATAACTGGCCTTTTTCTCTCTGATGGTCTAGATTTATCTGTTAACTTATGACTCACAATTTGCAAAACGGAATGTATTTAACACTAGAATGATTATCAATGATCGAAATTCCCTCGACAATACCTTCGAAATTAAGCGAAGAAGTCTCCTGAGGAAAATTAAGACGTAAAAAGACCCAGCGAGAAACGCCCAAAAGCCGACAAGCTCCAAAGCCAAAAAAGCTCTGCTGTGACTCTGGCACTTAGCAACAGATGAAGGGGTGAGAAGACCGCTGCTTTGAACTTTCTGCACTTGTCTGGACGTGAATAAGCATCTCCTCTAAATGCTTTTAAGATTCGTTCTCTGAAAACCTTCACATTTAATCAGAATTCATTTGCTGGTGGTGTGCACAAGAGTTACCTCTATTTTATTTCTCTGCCTCTGATCCTGTCTTTGTGCTTTGTCTAATGCTGCAGTGCACGCCAATAATTTATCAGAAACGACTCTCCCCATGCTTTCATGATTATTGCTTCCACACCCCGCCCCTGTAATATTTGGAACAGCTGTATTCACAATAAGAAACGTCATTCATTGTAAGGTGCTCTGTGTTAAACATTTCAGAAAGTTTAAACGTAATGAAGTTTACTGTAAAAGATCGAAACAAGTACAGGCTTTTCTATAGTAAATATTTCTATACTTAACTGGCCTAAATTTTGTTATGTCTATCACCAACCAATCGGAAATTAGTCTTTAAAAAGAAATTTTCTGCCTCAGATTTTTAAAGGTTCTATCACCAATCGATAAGAAATTAAAGAAATCTTAGTCCTTAAAATGAACTATTTTGCTTTTTGTTGTTGTTGTTGGTTGTTGTTGTTGTTGTTTGCTATAGATTTTAAAAAGTAAGCTCAGGTAACAGCCCAGTTTTTGACTTTCATAAATCTTACAGACGAGCATATGGAGCAATTTGAGAAATGTTCTTCACTCTAATGACACTTCCGCGTTCTGGACAGCAGACGCTTGGAATTCCTTACCCAAATGAAAACCGAACTTCAGCGCGAGTTAGCAGATTGGCTTGCTGGGTACAACAATCTTTTGATCGATGACGTCTGCACAGCAGCCATTTTATCTGCGACCTGCAAAGCCGCGCCGCGTTCAGCGAATCTCACCAGGGTGATTGAAGACTGATGCCGATGACGCAAGGCCCAGTTGGTCCCTCCGCATGAACGCCGCTCTCCCAATCTTTCTGCGAGTGTGTCCTCTTTTGTGCTGTCCACGAAAACTCTGCACTGTTCACTGCCGTCTCGGTTTTTCCAAAAAGTAAACCAGTTTGTAGTCTACAAATGCCGTTCGACGTGTTTACGACACAAGCGTGTCCTCTTTTACTCTTATACTTTCCAGCAGTGGATTTTGCAGAGACTGAAGGATATCGCGAGAAATTCGGTTTGCCCGATGACAAAATCTGGACATTTCGATTGCTAAATCCGAGAGCAGTTTTTGATCGCCGAAAATCCTTATGTTTAGTAAATTTAGCTTCAATCATCCCGACGCCATCAGCTGTAAATTGGCTTTGTTGTGGAAAGAAGCTGAACCGAACATTTTTCGTTCCTCGGCACATTTGCCAGAAAAAATACTAAAAATTTGCTGTCCAAATAACAATTTGTTTCCTGCAAGGCCATTTCGCCCTGCGTATTACGCTTGTGAGGCTTCGTATAAAGCACTTTTATTCTGCTCGCATCGCTGCTACTTTTAAGCTCCCAATTTATGGTAATTTTTTATGGTAACGGAAACTATCTGCAGTTCTGATTGCTTCTGGTCAGCCGTTAGAGTCTAGGAAATTCAAAGTTATCTGAAGGCTTCCTCACAATAGGACGGAGCTACGAATAGCATGGTTAAAATACCGCCACAATTGGGTCAAAAGGTATTTTTTTTAACAGTAACAGAGTTGGAACACGGAAATGCCTTGACCTGATGAAGTGCAGCTCCTCTAAGTCTTGGAAAGAAACTGTTTTCATTCAAGTTTCTAATCGAATATATGTATATAAAGTTTGAGATGGCTTTGTTATGCTCCTGGCTGTTTTATAATGAAATAAACTTACAGGGGAATGATAGACACATGGCATATACATTCTCACGGAAGTGTCTCTCAGAAAAATATATTTATAAAAAGCTTTCGACAAGTGGAGAGAAAAGCACTGCGAGTGTTTCAACGCCCACTTAAGAATACAGCCAGTGAGAGTTTAATTCGTGCTTCGGAAGTCCACGTGTAAACAATATTATGAATACTTCTTACAACCCTAACCTTGGTTTACGGCCCAGCAGAACAACAAGAACAAAAAAAACATAAGAAGCTAATGGTGTAGAATGCACTCAAATGTTTTCTTTTGTTAATATTTTCCCAAGTAAAACAGATAAAGAATGTACCTTCCAAGTCCTCGCTCTAATCGGCTTTGCTTTTCGCAACAAGACAGAAACGAAAGAGAAAGTTAAGTGTTTGGAGGAATAGGGAAAGGGGAGGGGGACCAAGAGGGTTAGGAGGAGGCTGGAAAGAGAAAATTAAGCCAGAAACTAATTTTGGTTATGTTCACTCTGAAAAAGTCATTATGGTTCATCGTCACTCTCTAAAGTCATTCTAAATTACCTTCACTCTAAAAATATCATTCGGGCTGTCCTCACTGAAGGTATATTTCGTCCTGTACTTTTCAAAAACATCCACGTTTTCATTAACCACTTTTATCTCGTCCTCAAAGCTATAACTGCTAGTTGTGATTCTGCATTCGGATCCAATGAAAATCAAGCGGTCAATAGTCAAACGTTTCGAATACGTTACTCCGGGAAAAGCTGTGCGAAGTTTATAAAAACTTTAGAGAGAATACCTAATTTTTTAAACATCTATCAATGATTGCTATAGAAAGAAAATACAGAAGAAAAACTCACTATAGTAACTGACGCTTTCCTACACAAAAGCACACTGCATCTGAAGGAAGGAACTCCACACACCGTTGAAAAGATGTAAATCGTTGCTGTTGAAGGTCGCTGTGTGAAAGTCGTTGCTGTGTGACGTGGCACTAGACGCACAGCGTAACACTGTAACACTGTAACACTGGATGCACATCGTGCGATTCGGACAAAAGGTTACATTTCTGGCCACGGTGATGCCAGCTCAGGCACTGCCCACTGTGACGGAAGGCGGAGCGCCATCCACAGTAACATCGGGCGGAACCTGCTTCTCTGCAAGACAATTCTTCGAGCGGATGGCAGCCAGCGTGGCAGTACATCCGTCCGCTTTCCGGCTGCAGCAACTGCCATGCGGCGGTCGTCAGACGCGTCCGACAGGGCACAGCAGCGGCGACGACGGCAGCGAGGAAGGCCCTGTGCTGTGCAGCTGCGCGCCGCAGTCTTCCGTGCAGACCTGATGCCGATCTGCGGCAATGACGTGCCTCGGCTCGCGCGCGTGGTTCATGGCGGACAAGGAGTCAAAATAGGAGCATCCAACGGGTTATCGGCATCGACCTCCCGCCTGTAAATCTCTGGTGGGGGCCCCCCCGAGCAGGAAATATCTGCTGAGAAATGCGATCGATGCTCCGGTTCAGGATGACGTCGCAGTTCGACAGAGCCGTGAAACCGTCCGCCGCTGACCCAAGGAACGCACGTAACGTCACTTGCCACCTCCCCTCGCTCCGCACCCGGGGGGGGGGGGGGGGTAGGTGGCTTTGCTCAACAGACTTGCATGGACGGCTTGCCTGATATTGATTTCCTCGGCTGGCCGTACTGTCGATGGTCACCTACCTACAGCCTCAGAGCAAGCATGTACTTTCCTACTTCGGATCTTCACAACCACAGGTGTGACGGTCGAAATGACACGGCCCGACCATGCACCTTCCCCATCTGCAAAAAGTCTGTGAAACAAATAAGGCGCGAGGGCGAACGTGCCTGAATTCATAACCCCGATACACTGATAAACGAAAATAAATGAAGCTGCCAATGGCCCTGCTGTCGTTAAAAATTAATCCGGGTTGCCCTTTTACACAATATTCTGCATCGTCAACACGGAAGGCGGATGTCATACAAAGGTTATTAATAGAATTCTTAAACCTGTTCACCATTTCTTCCGTTTTTTATTGCCCGTGTGACAGTGTTGTTAGGATTTTATCAGTACGACGGTGTTAATATATATATATATAGATGGATAATATTTCCTGTAGGGTGATTTTAGTAATTTACATTCCCCCAATCTCCCCC
>SMGT01015420.1:614265-639312 GCA_004794575.1 Lanistes nyassanus | reverse complement strand
CTCTCTCTCTTCTGACCTCTTCTCTCTCTCTTTCTTTTTTCCCTCCCCTGTGCCTACCTCTCTACCTCTCTCTCTGTCCATTCCTCCACTTTCTTAACTCCCTCCCCCTCAGCGCATGCAGCTTATGGGCGTTTTCAATTTAAACGTGTGCATTTTTACAAAGGCGTGATTTTGTGCAAACTCGGAGAAACTGGGTGGTGTATTCCAAACCTTACAGCTGTAGGTAAGTAGCGCCTGTGCCTGGAAGCTGATGCTTTAACAACCGTTTTGACCTGTGTTGAACAAAAAGGATTTCATACAGCAACGTTGGCAGAGACACGTGTTCACAGTGACTGCACTGTCATTTTTTATGCACGCTGTTTAGGAACCGGCCAAAGCTGTTAGTAGTCAAGGTCAGAGGAAGCTGCATGGTTCTCTCACAATACCACTGGGAAAGCAATGCAGGTGAATTTTGACAGCTTGAGGGGTTTAAGTAAATGTTCAAATGTCACAAGAGAAATAAGGGCAAGAGGAATGAAATAGGGAAACGATAAAAAGAGGGGGAGGGTGAGATGGTTCTCTTATTGCTAACGTCCCGCCGCAAACGAGGTGGATATCAGAACGGTGTTGCTTGAGACAAGTTTAGGTGCTGCCACACGTTACCACCTTTTTCACGCACGCACGCGCGCGCGCACACAGACCGACAGGCTGGCGGACAGGCCGACAGACTGTAGGCTCAAAAGCTAAGTAAGGGGAACAACGACCCCAGTATGATAAAAGACGGAAATCGATTTTCAAAGTTGAGGAAGACAGACCTCCTCCTCCCCGCGTGGGAAGTGGGAAGTGATGCTGCAGATTGGATTTTGCTTATGATGCCGCTCCTAGGAAACCACAGGAAAAGTTGCTGGCTTTTTCGACCAGGGCGTCTTAGAAGAGCCATCGGTTCCTGCCGGCCACAGAGGAATTATGTGAAGGGTATTAAGACTAGCGGTAGAACTTCTGAAGGTGGATGAAAGGAACCAAATACTGACTGTGGGTCCACGAGCAGCACACCCCGAAAAAAAATCCGACCTGCTGCAAGCAGTGTCATTTCCTGCAGGACATCCGGAATAACCATAAGACCATTTCAAGGCTCGTGAAGAGAAGATTCGGCTGTAGCTACTGACTGCTAGAGCCTATTGGGAGGTCACTATGAAACGCTTGTCTCAAGAGATTTAAGGTCCCTTCCTTTTGCTTGTTTCCCACAGACGCCGGGCAGGGTTTGTACCACGCTGAGGCAGAATACTTTTAAAATCGGAAATATTATGATGGACTATTTCACACCCAAAACTGACGGAAGTATTGCAGAATGAATGGTGTTCTCAACGACTGTTTCCTTTTTAAGACTGATTTTAATGAACGTGGTAAAATAATTAGTTATTTGAAAAATTACATATTTACGGATGTCTCAGTTGTGCAGTGCTTTGAGTTGTGCCAGAAAGTACAGAGATTTTACTACAAGAAATAGACATCCAATAATTTATTGATTATATATATATATATATTCACATATTTTTATGTTGTATTGCCGCTTTAAGCGAATGCAAGGTTCCCGCTGGAACAGACTGCCCTGCTTTCCCGACGCCACGTCATCGCCTCCAACTAAAATACTATCATAGGTCGGCAGCGTTCAGGCAGAAAGGTACAGTTCATACCATTGCTGGCTGGTAACAATCGTTTTCAGACACATTTTTCTATTTTTCCTCACTTTTGCATCCCAAACGAACATCGAATTCATAAAGCATAAGGAACAAGGAACATACATCATAATGGTACCTGTTTGTCATAGCAATTGTGCGCACATGCACACACACACATACACACGCACGCGCACAGAGACGAGAAGTTTGGAAGGGAAACTGGAGGAGTGAGCAAACCTGGAATTGCAGGTAGCTCATCCATGGTAACAACAATGAAATTCTTCCAAACTAAACTTATCTTTGATCGCTATGACTCGCAAATGTTCCCAAGCAGAACCGGAAGGAGTGAAAAGATCACAGATAAATTTCTTTTTTTTATCTTGCTCTTCCTTCTTTTGTTTTATACTTTGAATTGATGTATTTATCTGTTTGTGTATTGCTTCATCTTTTCCCGAAGAAGAGGTAGTGTCTCGAAACTCCGACTCTGTTACTATTTAGCCTACTGGCGGCGGCTGTTAGACCGTTTCTCATTCAATGCAGCAGTCACTTGTTTGAATTTGATATCCCTTGCCCTAGGAAGACCCACACCCCCAACCCAACCCCCACTATTCTCAGGACAAGACACGCATTATACGAAAAGAAGGTGAGTTTAGGCAACAACGAACGTGCGTTTACCTCGGTTAAGGGGGCATGTTCCGGCAGTGATGACGTCAACCTTGAGACACCGGAAATGACCACAGACAAGGAAATCTCAATTCCAACGTTAGGGGAGCAGTTCGCAGCCTCAGAAGAGTTTCCTCTTATCATGCTGAAGTTGATAATACCTGTCTTTCAACCAATTTTTTTAATAAATCGGAACATTATACTTATTATGTTTTTAGCAGGATCAGTCCCTCTGGAGCCTGTGTGTAAGACTTTTCTAAGACAGAGGTGCTGTAATTTGCTTTTATATACTTTTTGTCACACATGGCTTCTAGAACGATAGTAATATTCTACAAAGCTTTTCATCTGTTTACTCTGTTCATCTCTCACTCGACGAGTTTTATTCTGATTAAGTACGATGATATGCAGGGCAAGGGATGAAGTGTTAGCACTGCAGATGACGGGGAAATGTGCGGTGAAGTGGCCGCCAGAGCGAGAGAGTGTGGGGGCAAAATTTATCGCTGAATCACTGGGCTGTCGAGCTGCCCTCAACACGGCCGAGATGCTAGTTATTTCCCCAGAGCTCTGACGACGGGATGTTTTGTCCAGCTCGTTTTAAGCTGAGCTTTAGTACAAAGCTGACTTGTAAAAGTCTTCCATAGGCCATATGTAACTTTTGTTTTGTTGTTCTTGTTTTGACTGAAGCAGATATTTAAACACTAATCTTTTTAAAATATCGTATTAAAAACCCTTTTATTGTCATTATTATTGTGTGCTTAGCTGTTGAAAACTTCGTTTTACACGGTTCATTGAAATTAGGGCTATCAAAATGAGTGCGTTTATATTCTCTTTTCAAGCAATAACATTCTTAAATTTTTTAAATATTATAATTACGATCTCAGTAAATCATGCAACAAGTGCAGCAAAACTGCAAAAAGACTTTCTCAAGTATTGTTTTAATCTGGCCTTAAAATTTGTCTCAATATATGTCAGAAAAAAATTAACCAGGTCGGTTTCAGTTAATGACTTACGCTTTTGTTTATGTGTTTTCCCACCATGTCTCCATCCTATCATCCACCATACACACTCCAGATGCTTTCGCGCCAGCATTTACCACACTCTGCCACCCCATTTCACACATTCATTTCTTCTTTTGACCCCCTCCATGCAAGTAAATAACATCATGCAATTTGAAATCCACTTCATTCAATGCTCGGGTCAAACTGGCATACTGAGGAGGGGGAGAGAGCGGGTGGGGGGGGGGAGAATGAATGTCTCTTTGGTAGAGCGGGGTGAAAAATGAGGCAAAGAACCCGGAGTGTGTTGAGGATGGCTGGGGGAGGCAAGGTCCCCTCGAAACCACATAGCGTGGTTTTCAGGTTTTGCATTTTTGGCGTCAATGCAAAATTTCCTATGAATGTCATTGCTCTCTATGGGATTTAGGCAAGTCAGAAGATATCAGATTACTTTCCTGAATAATTAAAGGGGCACAATAGACGAGTATGAACACCAAATTTTGACTGCAATTGTGAAATAAATGTTTCAACGAAATGGGAAGCCCCATCAGTTTTCCTGTATACACATTATGATACTGTTGGTAATAATTAAGTGCTTACGCGCAAAAATAAAAGACATGATTGTAATTGATTCGCTTTGCTCGCAACTGTTCCCTCCCCATTCCACTTCTCGGTTGCCTCCCCTCTCTACATTCTGTTAAAATGCAGCTGTTCCTCTCGGTCTAAATGCCACCTGTTCCTCTCTCAGCTAAAAGACCTGCATCTGCTCGGAAGTCCTGGTCGTCCTCTACAGGTCATCGAGATGTCTGGCTTAGAAGGCACTTGCTGCGATCTCCAGATTATCAGTACGGTCAACAAACCCGATCCCAGGCTATTGGGGGGTCAGGGGGGACAGACAGGGTATGTCCTGCAGTCCCAATAACCTAAAAGCCGTCGCTGTGCTGCCTGTCTGCACGTCACTTAGTAACGTTACAAGATTCCGTCTAGACCTCTTTGCATATTTGCCCAGCCACGGAGGTTTGTTCCCAGACGCGGTTCTGATTGGAGCGAGGCGGAGAAGAGGTGGAGAATGTCTTGTAACCTGCCGGTCGTGCGGCAGGGGCAGTTTGTCTTCCTTAAGGATGTCGTCTTCTCGTGTTTGGTCATCGGTCTTTTGCTCGCCAGCCGACGTGTAGGGCCTCCAGCACTTCCCAGCATGCAAGACAACGTCGGCCGATAGCGGGCTGACGGTTCTAGATCATCGACCGACATCGCCCTTGGATGCTGGGTTCCTAGTGCGTGTCTATGGGAAATATAAGATCCAGATAAGATCTAAGTATGAACAAGAGATCTGAACGCCTATTCAACTCAGCCCAGGCACAGTTGAGAGGAATTGTACAGCAAATCTCTGGCAACCAACAGTGATAAAACATCGCTAAGAACGCTATGGATTTCTCTGCTATACATTGTAGACCATCGGGAGCATCTTCAGGACGAAACACAGTAGGTAAAGGCACCAGCTGGCTGGTCACATCTCACCCCCACCCTCACCTTCACCTCCACACCCACCCCTTCCCCACCCCCAACTCCACTACACAACTAAAGGCAGCACCATGTAGAAGAAAGGTAATTTCAGTTTCACATCGTGATGTATCTTGTAGGTGTGACTCAACCGATGGAGACCGACTAAGACCTTTCGACTCGAAAACAACAATTTTTTAATTTTGCACCTGAGGCGCGGGTCCCATGGAGTATTCACACGCAATTTCAGGTTGCGTCCGATGACGGTCGGTGTTGTTAGCGACAAGCCAGGCAAAACAGCACAACAGAACGATACATATTTGTATAGAACATCAAATTTAAAGCATTTTACGGCTGTAATAATATAGTGTGCACTGTGTCCCAGACTTCTGCCCAAACTCCACTCTTGTGTATCCAGTATGCAATTGGGTCGTAACTCGGGTCGTTAGTCTGCAGAGAAGAAACGTGCACGTTATCCTCAGAAACCTGCATCTGATGGAAATTTGTACACACGTTACTGAATGTCCTTCACTTGTACTGAGCTGTGCTCTCCGTGTTTCTCTCTCCTGTCTGTCTGTCTGTCTGTCTGTCTGTCTGTCTGTCTGTCTGTCTGTCTGTCTGTCTGTCTGTCTGTCTGTCTGTCTGTCTGTCTGTCTGTCTGTCTGTTTGTCTGTCTGTCTGTGCGCGCGCATGTGCGTACAACGACACATAAGGGCGACCATGGGAAAAGAACAGATTCCCAGTTCGCATTAATGCTTCCCGAAGACGTGTGCATGTGTATGGGCAAAAGTGAACATTGGTTTATCATGTGCTGACATTTGGCATTTAAGTTCGAGAAAAACATACCTTTATTTTGTTCCAACCACGTACTTCTACGAACAGTCCACGTTTAATTGCCTAATATCAACCCCACCCCACCCGCCACTCCCACACGTCATTTGAGACGGAATTTCTCAACATGAAGCCCTTTTGGCAAATTGAGCTCTGTCTACTGCCAATGTTTAAGGAAGCCTTCCATCCACTGTCTATAAGAACAAGAAAATCCACTAACACTTATCATCAAATCTTCAGCCCTTTACATTCAGGATCCGTGCCTAAATTTATGCAAAGAGCTGTCTTGACTGTTGTTCGGCAATTTATAATAATGTGGCGGTCAAGATCCCCTGTCTAGATTCATGAAATAAGGATGCGGTTATCATTCCAGGACAGAATTAGAAATCGTTCGATTGTAAAGCAATACGGGCAAGTAGTCAGTAGCTGTAATGGGAATCAGCGTGCCTGCAGTTGAGGCTGGCATGAGTTCTGAAAATAAGAGGGACTTTGTTTTCCGCTCTGTGAGAACCGAGGCTGGAAATGGTGGATGGCGAATACGACACCAAACAACAGGGAGGGGAAAACCCTGGTTTTTGATTTCCCTCCTTTCAATTTCTGAAATGCACAGGAAGCAGCGAGGTCCCCTCGATATTATTCCAGAAAATATGTCGTTTATCTGCAGGAGTTATTTTTAGAAAGCTCGGCCTTTGGTACATGACTTCTCGGGGGTTCGGTTATGTTTGACATCTATCATGCACGTCCAGCACTCTCTGTGGCAAGGACGTCACACCTTAGCGAGTATTCAATACTATTCCATCTCGAACAAGCCATGGAGCTGACCTGACCTGACCTGACCTGCACGAGGCGACGGGTACCTACACCCAAGAGCAGATAATGTGTAAAGTACATACTGTGAATGTCTTTATTTGTAAGAGGTATCTGGGGGAAAACTCACATACGCGCGCACGGACACGCGCGCTCATACATGAACACATTCTTTATTTTTTGTCTATTTTTTATGTTGACTAATAAAGTATAGTTCCACGCACTGGTATATTTATGATGTGTGTATTTATGATATTTCTGATAAGTTACGTCTGAGTGTCTGCCTATATCCACCTTTGTACTATCTCTCCCAGTCCGGCTAAAGCTGAAATCTAGTAGCGAAATACTGCAGCCAGCGGCTTCATTATCACGACGCATAGATTGCTAAAAACTCTGTTAGACTTTAAGCCCCGGAGGGATGCGTCTTATGAGTGACCACAGAATCGCGGTACTTGGACACTTAACCATCCCGCCTGCACTTTATTCCTTGCAAGAAGTTGGTCCGACTGATGCCTAATCACTGCCTAGCGAACTGTGAACCACCACCACCACCACCACCCCCTCATTAGCATACGACCTCAGTGTGCGCTACGGCCAGTGGCAGTGGAATGCATGATTTAATAAAATACATATGTAATATACTAAAACTGGGAAAATCTCGCGAGACCGTGGACAGTAGAATGAAAGGCATCAGAACCGCCACAGGATTCTCTGCGCAACATCAGGCTTAGCTGAGGATCACGTGGAAGAGAGGCTTCTGCGTAGATTTCGCAATCAGTTTCACGGTCTGGTGAACCAGGTGTGCACTCTGCCGTGCAGCCTGTGCAGCAGAGCGTGCTGGCGAGTGGGAAACGGTTGAGTAGGTTAATATCGTGGGTGTCTGTACTATCTGACACGTCAATGTGCATGCGTATGTAATCGTATATATGAAGCTGTCTGTCTGTCTGCGTGAACTCATACACATGTCAACGTGGATGACAGGTTAGGCTCCAGATACATAAGAAATCCAGAACGATCGATGACAGAGAAGAAACCAGTGTGTCAGATATGTGTCATGCGCAGGACGCCTGTCAGACGAGCCTGCCGAGCCCGTAGCGACAAATCTAAACCCGGACTCACACACCGCGACCAGCCCGAAAGATAACAACGATAATAGAGAACTAGTCTGCATCAAAAATTTCATGAACACTGGATCCATGGAAGCCTTACGTGAAAACACATTTTCTTTGCAGTCGTGTTGATAAGAAACTGGGTGCGCTAGCGTATGAATGCGTGCGTGCTCGAGCGCGCGCGCGCGCGTGTGTTTTGACAGGGATTTCAGGAAGGGAGAGTGGATTTCAGGAAAGATTTCGGTTTTAACCGTCTGAAACAGACGCCGTTTTATGGTTGAGCACGTGGTTAGGAACAAACAGGTAAAAGGTAAGCTGCTCTGCAGATCAACAAACTCACCACATGAGGACATTACGCTTTGTTTACAACTGTTGTGAAAGAAAAGCCAAACGTGGGGAAAGCTTTGGAAAGGCAACGGCTATATCCGCGAAGAAGATAAAAAATGTGCCCATAATTCCTTAGCGCATACCACTTGTAACCAACTTTACCCAGCTTGCATCGGAGCTTGCCCACTGCCGTGCAACACATTACGCTCGCTATCAAACATCCTGGATGCTCGCGTAATGCGTTCCCTGGTATTTGGGGGAGGAGGAATAGGCTGGCTAGGGCCCGGGGGAACTTCTGTGGTGCTAGTAGATGCACACTGCAGAGAGCTACAAAGTCCCGCCTGCCCACACCCTCACACCCCTCCCCCTTCCCCTCCCCCAACTTCCTCTTGGCGCCTGTCGCTCGGTCCCGACACCCCCGTTTTATGTAAATGGCACCTTTCACGCGTGTGGAATCCCGACAACATCAAGCTACAGCCATGAAACAATTGTGTTACAAGACATATCGGAGGCTCCGATCGATGAGTTACAAGCACACTCCGAGCTGACGGGTGTTTATGTGGTGCTTGATGCTGCATTTGGTGTGGCGTTAGCAGGCACGATGTGTGGTGTAGCGTATGTTGTGGGGTCGCAGGCGGTTCCCTCTAGATGGGGGAGAGCTCAATCCAAGGGACAGCACCAGTCATAATATTTATGCGCAGGTCTGGGGTTCCTGTTTCGATTACGAAACTGGAAATAATGGCCCATCTCTGGCTCCGTTTGGAGACGGGTTTTGCCCACAAAACCATAGAGGATATATATCCTACGGTCGGAAACGAACTTGAGGAATATCTGTCAACCACACTCTGACAGGAATAACTGGACCCATCGCCAGCACTGGCCATCTTACCTTGTCTTCTGTCACATTTGCAGGTATCGATGCTCGCAGCATGGGCAAGCTTCGGGAGGAAAAAGGAGGAGATGGAAGAATGTGAGGAGGAAGAACGAAAGGTTGGAGGGGGGAGAAAGAAAGGTTGTCGCTAATGGGCTTCAGTCTCCAAAGTTTAGAAAAATCTCGCCGTCTGCAAGGCTGGAATAGATTTGCACCTGCGGTCTCCCGATAAGTTACACTGGTGACTTTCAAAGAAAAAATGGCGCCAGAGAAAGACGGCGATAGTTTAAGAGGTCTGCAAACACGACAGCGAAACAAATGAAAATAAAAGGGTTGGGTTTTCTTTTTTGCAGGTCCCATGTCCTCAAGTGAATCCCATCGCCCTGTATTATTCAGACTTTGATTTGAGTTTTTTCTGACCAAAGTCTAAAGCCATTACAGGGAAAGCGCCAGTCAACAGACGCATGGTACCACTGGCTGAGAAGCCACCCAGTACCGTTCTCCGGAAGTAGTCCAGCCGTTGGTTTTGTAATGGCAAGCGTGCATTGATTGCTCCAGGGAAAGAAGAATTAACAGGAGAATCGCTGTTGCTTTTTAGTTGTTTCCACCTGAAGAAAGCCCGAATGATGGTCTGTTGGAGAACGTGAGAACCAAGTGATGCATGCATAGGAAAGGAGGAAGAAAAGTCAGAATTGAGAAAAAAAAGTAGTCACGTTGGGTGCGTGAGAAGGGCGTAGAAGGCACAGACAGACAGAGATGGAGGGAGGGAGTTTTCGTAAGTTGAATTACTGTATAATGCAGACACAGACCATAGACACAGACAGACAGAGAGGGAGGGAGGGAGTTTTCGTAAGTTGAATTACTGTATAATGCAGACACAGACCATAGACACAGACAGACAGAGAGGGAGGGAGGGAGTTTTCGTAAGTTGAATTACTGTATAATGCAGACACAGACCACAGACTTACCATTTTGTTCTGCACAGTAACTATCCCTTTGTTTTGATTTGTCTCCCTTGCGAAGACTCATCCTTCCCTTGCTTCCCGTTCTTTCAGATATCCCAGAATGCTCCTGTTGGAAAAACAAAGAAAAAAAAAACTTATCAAAAAGAAAATCGAGTCAGCTGAATTTTCGCACGATGACGTTGCAACTTCAAAGAAGAATTATAATTATAGCCTTGGCGATCATTTTCGCGGAGTGACACTTCATAGGAGTTGTTCAAATCTTGTGATTTTCTGCGTTAGAACGCTGCTGTGCTCACTGCGCAGAAATCTGCGTTGATTCCCCCTCTCCCCCCCCCCCCCCCACCATATCTCGACTGTAATGCCGAAAACGAACACTGAGGTCGATTTTTTAGTATTTGTGTGAGATACATGCCTGAAGTTTCCGCGAAGTGGTGGTGATAGGGGGGGCATTTCTTTTCTTTGTGATGATTAACAATGATGTGCTTGGGATGATCGAGTGTCTTGTACACCACGAAGAAGTTGCTAGAACATTTATTTACTGCTGCGAAACAACTGTCTGTGAGTCGTGTGCCGTGTACGATAGCTCGTATCTCCAAGTGGAAGCGTCCAGGCTGAGATTTTCTTGCTCATTGAACAGACCACAGATCTTTACCTGCTACATGGGTATACGTCTCGCCCTTCTAGGCGTAAAAAAGGTGCACGTGAAATACACAGAACGAATCAGCTCTGTGACCGCTCTTATAATCGGGAGAACATATACTAAGGTCCCGAGCTGGGTTGCTTGAATGTTCGTACCAGTCGTTCCGATCATAAGAGACGTTATGAGGTCTCTCCGGCTTGAATGTCTTACGTTCATCGTTACGTCTGGAGAGGACGTACGACAGCCTATGCAAAGCGGCCCTCCCTTTGTATGTCCACCTATATATACTATGATCGAATTGCACACAGGGTGACAGGCGAGGAAAGTCGAAATTAAGCGTTCACATCTAGTTCACGGTTTCATCAACACGCTTTTCATAATATATGAAAACGATTACGTTTTCAGTGAGGAAATTTAGACGTTTTTATAGCCACCGGAATTCATTTTCGAACCACGTACATAATCACTTCGAGTAAGCTGTTGGTTGGATTTTAAACAACACTATTTTGAAATCACAATAGAGTGTACTAGAAAGGTCACCGAGGCTCAATCAATCCAACATTTTAAGTTTAATAAAGAACATGGTATTCTCTGGTAGAACTTTATGTATATGTCTCCGCCGCATTGTTTGAGCCGGGGATTGCTTCCAGAAATAGCATCAGGGTGAGAAGGCACCCCGCTGATCAACACTCGAAAGGGGTGGAGGGAGTGGAGTGAAATATATCGCACTCCCAACTCGATGAGAACTCCTTTCACCCTGACAGGGACAGAGCTATCCTACCGTCAAGATGACGTCAAGCCCACGGGCCGCGCAGTGCCGTGTGCAGTCGACGCCTCCTGCCGCAGCGCGTTCAGCAGCGTGCCAATGCGCGGATCGTACGCGGTGACTTCCGTACGTCAGCAAAGTTAATTTGCCGTGTGCCAGTGCGCAGGGCAGCCTCGTGTTCACATTTTTGGCTTTATTTTTAACTTCAGCAGTAATGATGGGGAACAAAAGCCCTGGATAAATGATTCTCAAGCGTAATTTTTCAGAGACAGGATGGAATCTGTCCGTGGCAGACAGCAGCCGACAGATGAGAAACGATAAAACATTAGATTCCTCGTCCCTCCACAGAGCGCTCACACCCACCCCACCCTACCCCAAAAATCAGTTTATGCCTTCTGAAAGTTTGAGTTCAATCTTGTGTTCAAAGAGAAATCTTTTCAATGTTTTGACACATTTTTATTAAACTTCTGTTCATAGAAATAAATACGATGCACTTCAGAGTCCATCCATATTAAACAGGATGCTCGATCGACCCCTAACATACCAAAAACGCGTACTTGCCACCGTACATAGTCGTGGGTTCAGATCCCGTGTCCAGCATGCCTTCTCTAGGCTGAACACGTGGCACCTGTTTGCAGGGCTAACCGTCGAAGAGCTTTCTCTCAGCATTCCGGTTCTTTACCCATTCCTCTTTCCTGTTATGATTTTTCTGGCGCCTCGTTGCCTACCCAATCAGGAGGTAGATCGACTTGTTACGGTCGACCAGATTGGCTCGCTGAAACAGCCAGGAGAGAGTGCGCGGTGGAGCGAGGAACATGGTCCGGCTGAGAGCCGAGGGAAACCTCCCCCCTACCCCGGTTGACCGGTCACCCTGAGAGGGGGTCGGCTGCGAGGTGGGGGTGAACCACCCTCCGGGCTACAGCCCACCACCCCGAACGGGTAGTGCTTTCTGGCAGGTCGGGCTGCAGGGGCTATAAAAGGCCGCCGAATGCCGAGGGGGGGCCTGGATAGCTCAGTTGGGAGAGCTGCGGACTAGCAGATGGAGGTTGCTGGTTCGAATCCTGGTGTGGCCAAGGATTATTTCCTGGAGTTAAACGTTGTACAAACTCCATTCGGCCATTTCCCCGAACATTAAACTGTCTGTCCGCACTGGCCATCTTACTGCAGCCATCAGTCTGGTGGTTCTTTCAGTGCAGTTTAGTAATAGGACCCCATCCCCCTATAGTGCGAAATCACCGCAAGGTGGAAGCACTTTCCCTCTAAATAACCACCACCACCACAGGGTCGGCGGCGGGACCAGGTTAGCTCAGTTGGTAGAGCTGCGGACTACCAGATGGAAGGTTGCTGGTTCGAATTCTGGTGTGGCCAAAGGATTATTTCCTGGAGTTAAACATTGTGCAGACTCCATTCGGCCATCTCACCGCATATTAAACTGCCTGTCCGCACTGACCATCTTACTGCAGCCATCAGTCTGGTGGTTCTTTCAGTGGATAGTTTAGTAATAGGACCCCATCCCCTCCATAGTGCGAAATCACCGCGAGGTGGAAGCACTGTCCCTCTAAATAACCACCACCACCAGGGTCCGCGGCCTTTTATACGATGACATGCAGGGCAAGGCATGCCTTGTTTGCAGGGCTAACCGTCGAAGGAGACGAAACATAAAGACACCGTACGCGGGCACCCGGATTGCTCTGCAGATAGAGTGTAGATGTTGCTGGTTCGAATCCATGAATGGTTAAGGATTATATCTTGGAGTTAAATATTGTGCAGGGTTCTTTTGGTCATTCCTCAAACATGAAACTTTCTCTTCGCACTGGCATCCTACTGCAGGTATAAGTCTAGTTGTCCTGTTAGTGCAATAGATTAGTAATAGGACGCCATCCCCTCCATAGTGCGAAATCGATCTAAAATTACCTACTTACCAGACAACGTACACGTATATTTCGAAGAACCCAGGCCTTTAGGCAGAGCAGAGGCGCAAAGCGATAGCACAGGGCAACCCAAAAAAGTCTGTTTCTCATCACACGACAAACAAACAGAACAATGAAGCACCCGGCTTGACGAATGAGTTTAATTTCAGCCAGCTTTGCAGACATACAATGTCTCGCTGCCGGCACGGAGTCGTTTGTCCCACTCTAAAACAAAAACCGATAAACCACCTGCCTACGCCTAGTCGGGTCAGCATTGCCAGCAGACCGGGAGGGGCTGTCGTTATGTACCTGTCACGCGGAGCCATCCGGATGAGACTGCACCTGCAGATGACGAAACAGTTTCTAAAAATTTATTTATTTTAGCTTAAAATAAGGAAGGAGAGGACTTCCAACGCTTACTCGTCCCAAATCGAGTGTCTTTAATCGTGTTTGCGCATGACAGTTTTTAAGAGCGATGGCCTAACAGAAATCCAAAAATCAAATGCCTTTCACTGTTCTCCCCGCCTCACTACACTGGTTTTCTTGTTTTCCTAAGCCCACGCTGTACGAACTGAAACAGATCGATGCAGCACGTTTCTGTGCCGTCAGGCGTGTCGGTTCCAGGTTCTGGAGCAGCGAAGCGTGAGGACGGTCAGCGACCCAGGTCACAGCAAGGCACGGAGGTCCGGCGACTCACGTTCAGGCCTTCCTTTCTGCGTGGGCGAGCCCGCGCAGTTCACGGTCCTAACACAGCCAGGAGGGGAAGGGTGTGCAGGGTAGAGGACAGCATAGGCGACCACCTTGCCCCCGCCCGCTAACTCCCCTCAACCTTTACACTGACGGTATTGATTTGAAAGAGAGGCGCGTAGGTCGAACCAGTGTTCAGACAAGCGGTCTGCACCACTCAATAATCGGGGAGTGGAAACGTGCCTTCTCGACCCACAGCAAGCAAAATTAGGCCAGGCAAGATAGCTAGTGTGTGGAGGCAGATATAGTCACTCCAATCACGAGCTAAGCTACCGAGAGATTTTGCGAGATCAAGTGGCAATATTCTTTCATATTCCAGATGGCATCATATTTCTCAGCCTTTGAAGTTTGATTGCACTCACAACCAAAACATAAAAGACTTATTTGTTATTATATCAATCAATTGCATTCACCCTGTCTTCAAGCCTAGATCAATCCACTGAGTGCGAGCGAGCGAGCGTGCGTTCTTGTGTGCGTGTGTGTGTGTTGTCAAGGACAGAGTAAGAAAGCCGTGGTTACCAGAAGACATACACAGAGAAAAAAAGGCTGTGTCCATTGTGTAATATAAATGAAATTGGTGATGAATTTCATTGTTTTTGCGTGCACATATCCACCACTGCAAACATCGGAACGCTTGTCTTCCAAAATATTCCCTGCAGCACCCAAACGTTTTTAAACTCTGTGAACTATTCAACTCGAATTCTAAGAAAAAACTCGTGAATTTATGTAGATTAATTTCTTTTATCCTATCTCTGTTCAAACGAATGTGATAAAAGTGGGTTTTTTATGTACATGGCTTAAAGGCCCCCCGGGGTTAAAAGTCAAATAAAGTCAAGACGAAATGCGGTCTGAACGTAAACCAGAAAACAAGTCGACGTCGCTGACTGCAAAACGGCTTTGGGCTCGTCAGTTTGCAATAGCTTTGGAGATGCTCGCATGCTAGCTCTGGGTGGTTTCGAGACACTATGCTAGCGCAATCATCAAGCGCGGCGGCACCTAGTTTAAAATGTTAATGCTGAGAAGGGTCAAAGTCATGAACGGAACAATGGTGCAACAACTGTGTTACGTAACGCATTTGTGATGGACGGGTCAGAAACGTGATGCTGGGCACAATATAGTTACATCGGAAATCATGCGTCTAACTACCTCTGAAACGTCTTATTTTATAAGCACACAAAGCGGTTTTGTAAAGGCGCAGCAGTTTGCAAGTGTGTAGTGCTGTAAATCGAGGCGATTCTCAGGCTCCAAAATGAAAATCAGCCAAATTTACCCCAAATGCAATGCATTAATCCAAGGAAATTCGCTTTTTAAAATGAAAAAACCTGCTGCGCTAAAATGTGATCAGCAGAAGCTTCCGATCTATAAATGGAGATAGAAATATGACTGTAAATCCAGAAGGCCCACCAAAAATGCCTTGCTGTAAAACTGTAATCTGTCCGAAAGCCGCGCTATAAAAAAATAAAGCAGAAAAAAATCCTGTATTACGGTGCGATGTAAAATTCTACAAATACCATGCTGTTACAGATCAAAGTTTGTCGGTAAGACCATGCTTGAAGGCAACCTGTCTGTCTTTCGGTTTGTTGACGAAGCAGCGGATAAAAGGAATGTAATCTGCCAGAAATGCCCCCGCCAGATAGAACGCTTCTCTATCGAAATATGACACGGTGGGGGTTAAAGTTGGGTAACCGAAAGAAAAAAATTCAGCTCTCTTCATTATTCGTTAGCTTGCTGTCTAGCGGTTGCAGGAAAAATGTAATATTTTGTTGATATTTATCAGCATTAATATGTCAGTAAGTAGCTAGTAGTCATTTCAGAGTCATCTCTGCAGAGTGCGTCCTGCCCTCAGTATTGTTCTTGCTACATCGCTGTTGGAAAATTTGGGTTAGTGCGATTAAATTTATAGAGGATAATTACGTTTAGTGAACCCATTGCTTTTATTACTGTCCCCAGAAAGTAATATCCTGTTGAAACCACGAAGAGAAATCTGTGCCTAATTTGTCTCATAAATTTGTCAAATAAATGTAGGTTTGTTTACAGAGCAACAAAATCGTCGTTGATCGCAAATCCATTTGAAGTCAGAAGCTACATGTGAGTGCACACGTGACGTCCGCCAACCAGCAGATGCTGAGGCAGATGATTGAATATCGCTTGGAAGCACATTTCATGATCACGAGATATGGCTGCGCAAAACGAAGTGTACAAAATTCTGAACTAAAGTCGGTTCCCTGCTTACGAACTTTCGAGTTGCGAAATTTCGTACATCCGAACAAAGTGGTCCTCAAGTCTAAAATAAACGCGCAAGGATACACTGCAATTCCCGTGTCCGCCAAGTGACGCCAGCAGGGGAAGGAAGCGACGACACTAAGTCGTAAACAACGGCAGTCATACGTATCCACACGGGCTGGATAGGACGTGGATGTGTGGTGTGCTCTCCACAAAACTTTCTGTATTTTTTTTTTGTATTATTTCCACCCATTGTTGCCCTTCTAAGAATTCCAACATGCCAACATGTCGAGTGTCTAGCGCAAAGACACTGGTGACGTAGGTGGTAAGACTAAGAAACAACAAGCGATCACAAAGGAAATAATAGTGGACAGGTTTGTCCACATCCAGAGCTGTTCGAAACTTAAATATTTATCCACACATACCAGTACATAATATACAGTACAAATGCTGGGCTTGCGAATAAATGGATTTGCGAACGACCTTTCGAAACGTTAACTTTTCGTCCGCATTGGGACCGACTGTAATTTTAACAGCCTCTCAACTTAAGAACTATAGGTGATTAATGCTAAGTAGAATTTGTATAATCTGCTTTTAACGATATTAAAAATGTGGGTGGGGCGGGGGAGAGAGTCAGAAATGCCAGAATTGACAATACGAACGATTTCTATCCATCTCCACCTTTTTTTCATCCCCAGGAAGCTTGAGGAATGAATGCCTTACATAACAATTCCTTCTCTTGGTAGCGTCTTTAATTTCGGGCGTCTGCGGCGATATGCATAAGCGGTCGGGCAGTTTTTCTTACGTGTTTACAGCTGTCGACATTTTCCAAGCTCACGTTTAAAAAAAAATTCAGTGATACCTGGAATATGGAGTCATTACAACGCACCACACCTATTTAAGAACATAAATTTCCTCCAATTTTAGAAAGCGCCCACGTCACATACACTTAAATGGATGAAAGAAAGTTCAATTAGTCATAGATTCCCGGACGCAATGCAGTTTACCTGTCTAAATCACATCGTTTTAAAATATTTTTTGTCTCGCCAGTTTTCCACTTTCCCCAAGCAGCTTCCTTTGGCTGCAATTACATTTGTTCATTGATATTGTTCACTTTTAATGTTTTTCATTTGCCGCGTTTCCTCATCTTGTTAAGTGGATCCGGGCTTGTTCAAGGCTCAGGCATGTGTTTCGTTTCTTCGCCGTCCCTGAAGCTTCTACACTGACGCGATTTCCTTAACAGATCCCTAGGGACCCAGTCGGGGTGGGCTTCCGTCTGTCTCCCTGACTCCGCTATAGTGGATCGATAGAATGATCGACAGAAAAGTAAAGAAAGGCGCTAGCAGTCCTTGGTGTTGCGCCATTTCCGACTCGTCTGTACTGGGCGGCGATCAAAGTACTATAGCAGGATGCCTTGTGGCCGAGGTTCTGGAAAAGAACAGGCTTTCTGTTACTGAATGGTCAACGTTTATCCTCATTAGCGCATCTAACCGTCCACTCCTGTGTCAGCTAGTCTTTCTGCCTGCCTGCTGGTCCCTTTCTTCCACGTAAAGCTGGGTTTTACACAGAGCACAATGTCACGCAAACGCTTACCCCTTTTTGGGGCATTTCCTCGACAAGCAGTTGTTAGGAACATGTTGCCATTCATTCACTGCTTCGGTAGGAACAGTGTTACTTATCGCCCGCAAGTAAAGCACACCAGCCACAAAGATTATAAACCCATAGAAAGATCGTCGACTTCTTCATAGCCATAGATAAAAAAAAAAGGAGGACGTGCGTGTGATTGTCTCCCTTGATCCGGGACAGAAAACCGTCGGCCTGCCAGAACGTAACAGCACAACACTCGGATTGGGTTTGAGAATTGCCGCTATAAAAGTTTACGTTCCACTTTTATAAGAACTGTTTTTGCTTTTGAAAGACTCTTATTTGTCACACGTTTACTTTTGACAAAATAAATTAGTAATCTTTGTTTTTAAACATACAAATCTAATGATCTCAGCTGACTGCATGTTCATGAAGCACTCGGTTTGCTGTAGAAATGTTTAAAGTGTGTATGTAGAATTTATGTTTTAAATTAAACTAATGATAACTAACCAGTCATGAATTAAGCATAATATACCGAAATAGTCTAAATGGAGCATTTGCACTTTAGAAGAAAAATTGCAAAGGACATCAATACCAACCAAAACATAATAAATAACAGAAAAGTGCAATACAATGAGCTTTTAATATACAAGTTAAACAGGTTTCAGTCACATAAAATGCTCTGCTGTAGCAAATACAGCTCTCCCTCTCTAACATAAGGAATTATTAATACATTAATACCGTTTACAGAATATATAATATCAGACCACTGAATCTCAAATTAATTGGTATTATTATCTCTCTTTTCACTTAGTAATCCACCTTTAAGTTGTAAATGTTCACCTGTTATAGTGCTGTTTCAGTTTGTTATTTGTATTTGATATGGATTTTGTTCTATATATTTCTGTTACTATCAAAGCTAAAAGGCTCCCCAGGGCTAAAAGCTTTACAATAAAAAAAAAAGTTCAAAAAAGTTGAAAGTTCAAACGAGAATTGGCCAACCAACAATCGTAGTTTTATCATGTGACCTGTCTTTAATTTAGTGGGAAACTGTAGGCTCGCGCCAGACGCGCCAGAAACTTCGACGTGCCAGATCTAGTTTGTATGGTTCTATGGAAGTTTGATCGGGCTTTCAAGTTAGTTTGATGTAATAATGTTATCTCTGACGACCAGGGCAGAGAGTAGACTGATGGGTAGATTCACAGAAAGCAGGGGCGGATCATGGTTCTCTGGAAGAGCGGGGGGGGGGGCATGAAAACGATAAAAGTACGTGTTTACACCTGAGCGACAGCAAGGACTGGTCGAATCGACGAATGTACTTGCGAGTGCTTCCCAACAAACCATCCCATGCCGCGCCCGCATGGGATTCTCGTGGGAAAACTTGTGGGACATGCCAGGGAATCCGAGTGGGTTACACAAGGGTTTTGGAAACGAGGGCAAGTGGATTTCCAGTGGGACAGATGTGGGATGCGCGTGGGATCCCTGAGGGAACGTGGGACAAACCCTCAGGGATCCCACACCTATCCCACTCGGAAATATGAGGGATACGCGTGGGATACCTTGGGGAGCTTCAGACAAACCCTAAGGGATCCCACGCCTCTCCCACTGGGTTTCACAAGCTCCCTGAGAGATCCCACGCCTCTCCCACTGGGATTCCAAAGCTCCCCGAGGGATCCCATCCTTATCCCACACCTCTCCCACTGGGATTCCACTTGCACTCACGATCGATTCCCAGGTATTGCCCACTAAGTTTTCCCTTTTCTGTACCACACGTTTCCCATAGCAAACTATTTAGGATTAGTGGTAACAATTAATGGCCGATCTGGGTGGGTCATGTAAAACAGCAAGTTTGGTTTATTTTCTAGGATTGTTTATCTTTTCAAACCGCAAATCAAAACGGTAAGAAGATGGGTTCCTTGTCAAAATGTTCACTGCTAAAATGTACAGCATGAATCAACACATTTCCACAAAGGTTAACCGTATCCAAAGTATCTGTTCAAATCATACAAATCAATTTAAGTGTACTGTACTGGGAAAAAGTGACATTTGTGTTCATTTATGCTGCTTTAGCTGAGAAGTAATACAGCACATACAGACTTGAAATCTCTGGAAATCTATTTAAGAAATATTCCTGATGTTTATGTATGTTAAGTTGTTAGAACATTTATGCATAAAGAGTAACAATTACGACCAGTAATTAAGACACTATATAGCTGCAAAACCCAGAACTGGTTAAAAAAAACAAATTTATTGTGCAACAAATCAACATTGGAAAAGATCAGAATTAAGGAAAATCCCAGTTAGATGCAAATAGATTCATTTACAGTAAAAAAATAAAATCTGTTATTCACACACACTCCGCATGCACACACATACATGTGCACAATGCAGTCACAGAGAAGAAACCATTCTATGAGTAGGCCAGGAATAAATCAAAATAAGTATGAAAGTGGTGTCAGTCACAAAACTTTCAACCTGGCCTAATAAGACAAAGCTCTGTACTCTGAATTTCCATGACAGAAACAATCTCCTGCAAACTTTCTTTCTCCATGTGAACTGTCTGTGAACAGTGTTTGTGAAATGTGAACACTTCAATGGATGATTCTGTCCTGTTTGGATTATGGTTATTACCCAAGTATTTTCCATGTTCTATAATTTCGGCGGATAACAGACTGGCAGCAGAATATTGTCCTGTATAGCGACTGTGCCGTACAACATTTTACTTTCCCAATCATTCCTTCACTCACACATCACACGTTCTAATTCTTAACCTTCTATAGTTCAATAAATGTGTTTGTTCATTTACTTTTGCCTTGTTTTATTTCAAGCTCAGAAAGTTTATTGGGTAAGCGAAGGTAACCCGATGATAAAAAAATTTCATCCTAAATAATGTTATATTTTGAAGAGATATAACGAAACCAATTTGTGGAATTTGAGTTAAATTTGTCTAAACTAACAATTACTTTCAGGAACACAAGAGGTATGTATTCTATAGGTAAAGTTTTTGGTTTGTAATCCTTTCTATTTGCTTCCCGTAATGTGCATGTAGTTGCTGAATGTTTTCATGGGAACTGAATTGTGCACTTCTGGATCTTAGGGCATAGACTTTAAGAGACTTTCTTTGTTCTTAGAATAAGAGAATGCATGGGTGTTGATCAGAATTTGAGCAATCAAGTGGAAATGAGGTATTATAAGGAGCGCTTGATTTGTCTAGGCTTTACTGTTGTAGAGGGGAGGGGATGCTTAGTCAGATTTATTGCAGTCAGGATGTCTCTCTTAGATGTGGCCTGCTACTTTATCTTTTGGGGAATGGTTTTCTTTTCTTGCTAAATGACTGTACAAACACAAAAAGAGGTTTGATAATCCACTTACTGGAATGCATACATGTGTAGCTTTGTTATAATTAGAAGTTTTTGTATGATGCGTTGTGATTGCACAGAAACATTTATCACAGTACACACACACACACACACACACACACACATATATATGTGCTCATTAAGCAAACTTTTCTTTCTATTCATTTGCATGTTGTTGTCTATAATTACATCCAGCTAACCACACTTTTTAATTTTGCTAACAATGGGGATGTTCTGGATAAACTTCAAGAAACTTGCTAAAAGCTTTCTTGGCATGTAGCAGGGCATATTTTTTTAGTGGATGCGCTATATAAGAGCTGGAAACAGCTTTTTACAATGCTGTGAAATCTCCATGTTTTAATCAGGTTATTATATACATATTATATACATATACCCGTTCTGGTATATTTTTGACAGTACTAATAGTAACCCTTAAGGTAATACCACTGATTGCATGTTGTGCATTTCAAGATGCAGTGGAGATGGCAGGGAAAGGGTGGTTTATATTTTACAGAATGTATTAAACACCTCTTTTTTATGTTACTTGCATCACTTCTCACTTGTAGACCAAATGCTTTGTTCAAGCCTTAGAAAAGATTTTCCAGTTATGGTCAAAACATTTAAAGAAAAAAATACACAGTATGCAGCAACAATTCCCATTTTGCTTTTCTGACCACTAAAAATGAGTTGGACAAATTGATACCATTTAAAGTGTAACAGAATATGTCTAGAATACTGTTTTTTATATTGCCCCCATAACCTTAAAATGTTAAATTGTAGTTTTAAATAGGTAAATGATGAGGGGAGACAGTTTTATTGCTGTCAAATCATGCAGCTTTCTAGTATTTTTTTATAGCTATATTTCAATTTCAGATCAAACTACAGAAGAAAAGACATTAGCAGAGTGCCTCCATTGCCACAAGAAATTCAGTGGAAGAAAGACATTACTAAGACATAAAAAACATGTCCATCAAGACCTGATAAAAACAGTTCACAGATACCATTGTGACCGGTGTCCAGACTTTCATTATAACAGAATACAAGGGCTGATCAAACATTGCCAGTCATATCATCATGATGATCTCAGAATTTTGAATACATAATTTGGAACACAGAATGGAAAAAAGAAAAATCAACATCAAGCATGTATTTTAAGAAATATAAATCTTCCGAAGGAAAGCATTTACTGTTTCATATTATTATTGCAGTCGTTCAGGCTTTTGTAGAATGTGTGTTGCTGACTCCAAGAGAGCAATGAAAGCTCAGGGTTCATGCAAAATTGGAAAACCTTGCACTGCATTCATAACAGCACGTACAGGGGGGGCCTCGTTAGCTCAGTTGGTAGAGCTGCGGACTAGTAGATGGAAGGTTGCTGGTTCCTATTCTGGTGTGGCAAAGGATTATTTCCTGGAGTTAAACATTGTGCAAACTCCATTCGGCCATTTCCCCGCACATTAAACTGCCTGTCCGCACTGACCATCTTACTGCAGCCATCAGTCTGGTACGTGGTTCTTTCAGTGCATAGTTTAGTAATAGGACCCCATCCCCCATAGTGCGAAATCACTCCGAGGTGGAAGCACTGTCCCTCTAAATAACCACCACGTACAGATGTTGAAAACAGCAAAGTTGATGTTGAGTAATGCCTTGATCAGGTTTCTCACAATGTGGAACTTGCCCATCTTCCAATTTCACATGATACAAGAAATAAAATAGCTGGAAAACTTGCCCAGGGAGTAGATGTTCATAAAACAATTGGTGTCATAAGGGACAATATGACTGAAGTCAACAGAGATTCTCTTGTGACCAAACAAGAGATTCATAATGTTAGAAAGCAGTTTCATATTTCTTCAAAAGAGAAACACTCAAATGATGGTCTCAGTGTAGAGTTCTGGGTACAAAGTCTGAAGGAAAGTCCAAATAACCCTGTGATTTTGTTTTATTAACCTCAAGGAACATCCATGAGACTTTACATGACACTGATTTCCTCCTTTGCTCACAAAAACCATTTTAAAAAGAGATGTTGCGAAGATTCCATTAAAAAATAATATGTATGGATTCTACCCATTGTACCAACCATTATGACTTTTTGACTACTGTGTTGATTCTTGATGATTTCGCAGAGGGGGTGTGCCAGTGGCATCAGCTGTGTCAAATCGGGAGATTGTTGAAATGATGACAGTGTTTCTGACAGCATTAAAATCCGACCAGGACTTTCAACCCGAAGCTTTCATTGAGGGATTTCGCCAGTAATTTTTATAATGTTCAGTGTTTCCAAAACCAAAGAACAGACTCTTCTGCATCTGGCATGTTGGAAAAAGTTGGAGAAACCAGCTGAACAATTGATTCCTTCACAGGAAATCAGACAACTTTTTGAAAATCCTGCAGTCTGCAACTAGTGAATCAAACTCTCGGAAACCTTTTGCAATAGCAGAAAAGTGAGAGCTATTTTGGAATTATTTCCTCAAAAATTATGTGACAGAAAAGAATTTTACATTTTGGGCAGCCAGCTTTCGGATTGGTTCTCATGTCTTGAAGGACATTCATTTCAATCAAAAGCAGAACAGACGAGTTGATAATCTATTGGTTTTCCTTCAATTTCCCAGAGAAAGCTGTGGAAGAACTAATAAAACTGGAGAACGGAAAGCTGTGTCCCAAAATAAGGGAAATCAGAAAAAGATATTAAGACTGAAAGTATCACTGGCATTGTGGAGAGAGCTGAGTACTGGAGAGTGGTTTGTACCTTCCCAAACGGTAACCAGTCTTCAGTACAGTGTCAGGAAAATCAGCTCATTTGAAGCTTGTCACTGTAAACTAGTATGCAACAACTATCATGTGTTTGTGCACTTGTTCAAGTATACATGTTTTTTAAGTTCGAAGAATCTTTGCCAAAATCATCTTTTATTTGGAAATATCTTCTTGAATGTCCTGTTGAACTTATATTTTTTATCTTAATATATAGGGGAGCTTAAACTACAGCGATATTCCAGTGGCCTACCGTTGTCAGTGTTACGGACGTGTCAGAGCAACGCGTAGGGATTTATCGGTGGGGTAGAGATTAATTTATGGCAGCGGGTAGGTCTCCTGGGGGCCTTATACTAATTAAAGCGACCCACACAACTTGTAACACCAAACCCATTTCCTTCACACACGAGTCGACCATATCTTCTGGAAGAGTTCTTAAAGGTGGGGGGAAATGCTTTTCAAAGATGAAATAGTGCAAAGCAAAGCCCAAGCTGCAGTGCATTTCTCACCCCATTCCTCGTGTGGGATTTTCTAGTTGGTAGCATGTCTTTCTAGATTTTGTTTCTAAATGTTTAAAGTGGCCCGTGAAGGTAACAATAGAAGACGAACAAGAAAGAAGCTTATGACCACTTAAAGAACGAATGGGGAAAGGGTCGGGTAAAAAAACTATAATTCGGCTTTAAAAGAAAATCTTTCTTCGTGACAGAAAATTTACGGCAAACGATCCGCCTTTGGTGTCTACAAAAGGGATCCTGATGTAGCTCTTGGTGTCTACAAAAGGTATTCTAACGTAGCTCTTGGTGTCTACAAATAGTATCCTGATGTAGCTCTTGGTGTCTACAAAAGGTATTCTGATGTAGCTCTTTCTACGAAAGGTATTCTGATGTAGCTCTTGGTGTCTAAAACGGTATTCTGACGAAGCTCTTGGTGTCTACGAAAGGTATTCTGATGTAGCTCTTGATGTCTAAAAATGGTATTCTGACGAAGCTCGTGGTGTCTACGAAAGGTATTCTGACGTAGCTCTCCTAGCAAGACATCTGAAAAGCGGGCAAAACCCTACAAAAGACCTATCAGCGTCATATAGGGGTAAGGTAATTGTATCAGTTTATTTCAGCCATAGAAAGGTCGTGCACCATAACAAGTTTTAAAAAGTAGGTTAGGAATAAGGACGTATAGAAGAAGAACTGTAAACTTAGTTAACCTTAAATGCAAGTATAAGAAGATATTGAGGTACAAAAACAGGATGCCACAACACAGAATTTATCATATAAATGATGTTATGTAGAAAAGCTGCGAAGAAGTTAAGCGAGTGGGATAACTGGCGAAACCCCCCCCCCCCCCCCCCCCCCC
>SMGT01015420.1:594325-613777 GCA_004794575.1 Lanistes nyassanus | reverse complement strand
TTTTAATAATTCTGTAGTTCTTTATGATGTCTTTTGTATCTATATCTGCTAACCAGTTTTGAATAAAATGACCATGTAAGCTTTTATCACTTTTTTTGTTTAAACCGTTCATTTCAGTAAGGGAGATTATTTTGATTGATCCCCAAACCATCTAGTCCAATGGCTTGTGGTGCTGACTTACCTTCTTGTATATAAACTTGACTGGAGGCCCCCCGCCCCCTCCCCATCTCGTGTAGCCGTAATATTGCTCTATATAAGATATTGGATAATTAACAGGTAGTGCAATTCATAACAAGTTTAACCCAAAAACAAAGCACAGGAAGGACAATGTTGGTGGGTGCAATTTTTTTCTGTTTAAGTATTAGCTTATAGAATTTCCACTGTAATTTTAGGGTAGATCGTTTATTGCCGGTGCATAGATTCCGCAGGCATAGGTCGATCATTGCATCTACACTCCCATCACCAAGCAGCCAACCCACAGATTGACAGACAGCGGCATTAGTAATAAGTCGATAGCGTGCAGCTGCATGCACACACGCACGCACGCACACACCACCATACTCTCACGCTTTCCTCGCCCCAGCTGCAGACCACCCTAGACGTGATATATGTATATATTTTTCATAATATCCGGTTCAGCTACTGCGGAGTCATCCGCTTATCATGCGATAACGAGAGCACGTCTGGCAGCTCAACTGGCAAAGCTTCCTCTTCATCCTTTTCACACCTGTTTTCGTCCTTAGGTTTCTTTTCACTTGAATGGCACTTCCTTCGCAAAAACACAGGCACCTTGCTTGTGCTCCCTTCTTCCCTTTTTGTGTTTATTCTGTGACTCATTAGAGTGTATGCGTGCATGCGGATACACAGATGAATGCCCGCGCTCTGTTTCGGCTGCCTGAACGACAGACAGTGCAACTCTGTTCAGCGTTCTCTGTTAGTCGTCGCAGAGTGTGCGCGTGTGGGCGCGTGGATTTCGTAGGCGCGTGGATGCGTAGGCGCGTGGATGCGTGCGCGTGTGGGTGCGTGGGTGCTGTATGCGTCTGTACGATTGTGCGAGTGAAAGAGAGACAGGATGTAGTCAGTTTGTGAGCCAGAGGGAATTCTATCAGAAAATGTGAGTAAGGCACAGCACAGTGGGGAGAAAAGGATTTGGACAGACCAGTCAACTGTCAACATTCAAACAGACAGGGGAATACACAAAGATAACATTGTTCCATCTGTTGCAGATCTAATGTCAATAATAAAAGCGTTTCGTCTTTCTTTGTTAGCCATCGTTTGTCAACAGTTCAGACATGCATGGGCTATCAGGAACTGCCTGTCTTCCTGCCTGTTCTCGTGAATATATGGTAATATATATTTTATAAGCTATAAACGGATTTGCTCGTTTATAAATGTATATATGTTATCAAAATTTGTTGTCAATAAAGTATTTGCTGTTATTTAACCCAGTGAAACTGAATGCTGCCAGTCACTTTTACATCTGAAATATTTGATTCTCCTGTATTTCGTATTATCGTCTTTACTAAAAACTACCATTAAACAAATTGTAATTTTTCTTTCAGTACTGTCACATTTTAAATCATTTGACTCACGTGGTATTTCTCTGATTGACTATAATGTATCTTACGGAACTAAAAATAATAACAGCTTCTGTCTAATACTTAATTTTTGTAAATAGAAAATTGGCATGGTCTCATTATCCGGAATCACCAATTAGTGTAAGCCCATCTATTCTGTAAGAAAGTAAAGAAAGGCGTGAGCAGGTAACTTTGAGTACACTTACCCGACTGTAGACATGATACTCTTCACATGGACGCCTTAAAATCCTTTCGCAATGTCGCACCATTCAAATGGTGCTTCGGATTGTCTCGGATTGTCATGTGATTCGCAATGAAAGGAAGAAATCGAAGACACGCCTTCCATTAACAAATATATGAAGGAGAGTTCATTACTTGTGTCAGGCAGACCCTGACAACGAAGAAGTTTAAAATCTTTGTTTCCTTGCACAGCGGGCATCTGGCAGAATTTAAACTTTTTTAACCAGCAAATGACTAACCGTCAGACATAGTCAGGATCGACACTGGTTCTGCTGTCCCTCCAACTGCTACCTTCGCACGTCTCGTCTCCCTGGAGCGACTCACTAGCGGACTGACTAGCGGACTGAGGTTGTGCATCTTCCAAGAATAACCGCACTTCACAACGCACCGACTTAAAGAAACCAGTTCCCTTTCGGACTTCTTTAAGTCCCTTCTGTTTCCATAGAAGCTCACCAGAGGGACACTGGGATCGCTCACGGCTAGAGTCGCAAGATGAAGCATTGAGGTGTCGGCACAGACTTGCAATCACGTTCCTGGCATAAAACTTTGCCCAAGTGACGCCTCGAGGAAAAGCTCGGAGTACCGCATGGCCCGATGAATGGATTATTAAGAGTCAGGAATCCGCGAGGGCTACACGCCGAGCACGAGACGAGCCTGAGGGGGGACTGAAGGGATTTATCTTTTCACGCAGTCATTCTGACCTCGCCGCAATGAGTGCCGAAAATCAATGCGGGGCTCATCAGCAGCGCGTGCGGATTTCTAGGCAGCACTTCACATGCTCAACAGTTTGAGCAAACGGCCACCACTGACCTGTCTCAGTCACCCCACTGAGGCAAATCAGAAAAATACATGCTCCATACAGTGTTGTACAACCCCCCCCCCCAAAAAAAAACCGCCTCCCCTAAGTCAGACTGACTGAATCAGTCTTTAAGGAGAGGGTTAGACAAACCAAGACTTTGAATGGCATTGCAAGGAGGAAAAAGTGTTTGAACCCGAGAAAGCCAAAGAAACAGACCTGGGAGTGAACAAGAGAGGAAATTAGGACAGGAGAACTTCTTTAGATGAAGGATAAGCTGAGACACACATAAAGAAAGATGGAAAATGATATAGACTTGGGCTGGATTTCATGGGCGTTCGTAATGTGTTCGTTCATAAATGTGCACGTAAAATACACATAACGAACGGACTGTACGACCATTCTTATGACCAGAAGAGCAGCTACGAACGCTGATGCAAGCCATCCCTAGGAGCCCGAAAGCGGAGTGATAGGAAGAAAAACTTGTTTCTATGCAGGAGAGTTTTACGGGAGGACATGGGGAGACACACTGCTTTGATTCCATCGACTTCCAGAATTCTTCCTCACAGTTATACTTAAACCACCGTGTTTAACAACGACAACGAAAAATAAAATGAACGCCAAACCTAAAGATCTCCGTACGAAAGTAATTTCGTAAACCACCCGCATTTGACGGAAGCCAAGGCTACGAGCTGTCTTCGTGTTTCTTCCAGCCTCGATGATCTAGTGGTTAAGGCGTCCGTATAACGTGACTGGGTGGGACTGAGGCCTGTGTTGTGACGGCAGTCCTAGGTGTGGCAGAACATAAACTTAGTCTCAGCAACTCCGTCCTGATATGCACACAGTCTGCGGTGGAACGTTAAGCAACAAACATCCGCCCTTCTTCGAGCAGTCTTCGGACCGAAAAAGTGTTATTCGAGTTATCAGGACACAAAATTTGTGTCCCTCATTGCAGGTAAAAAAATTCACTCATTAAAATGCAGCAGCGCGCGTCTTTTTTCTAAGACATACCATTGGGATGTCATTTTGCAATGACTTCAATACGTGTGGTAGTTTCTTAATCGACTGCTCTAACTCTCAGTTCTGCGCGTTCTCAGTTCTTAATAAGACCATTACCGGAAGAAGCAAACGAGCATGAAAAGAAAGGGAAAACACCTTCGAGTAAATAATTTTTTCAACAGACAAAGGAAAAAAAGACTACCACCAGATACACCAAGTCGCGTTGATTATCGCGAGGTGTAATTGCCTCTCGCTTCCACGCTTGCTCCAGAACCATCAGATTCTTCAAATGGCGCCGTTTTCGATTTCCCCCTCATCGATACAATTTGCCGTTGGGTTCCCTCTCCATTTCTCACACTAGTGCCGTTCTCCTGCGTGCCGTATGGTGTGCAGCCTGCCGTACACCCGGCTTATCACTGAGGTGTTTTGAGAAAAGGTCAAAGCCCACACCAATCTCGCGCTACACGTCGTGTTCTGCGAGTGGCACTAGCGTACCCGTGGTAAGAAAATTAGCGCAACATGCCCGCTGCAAAAAAAAAAAGGCAGTAGTTGGCAAATTACGATGCCAGCAGTGTTTCTTCAAATGTTCGACAAGGCTATACACATGCATACTGAAAAAAAATACGTGTTAATACGTTAATGAGAAACGCATAAGGTTGTGTGGATCATGTTGTAGACGATCAAGCAAAGATCCGGGGGTTCCCCACAGACAGGAATTACATCCAATCAAGTCGTGACAAAAACTGCGGAAACAGTGGAGACTGCTGGTTAAGGAACGGACGAATTTTAAGCTCGTGGGGCAGACGAAGGAAATAAATTTTTTAAAAACCGATTTCATGTAATCTGACCCTTCTTCCCCTAAGGACTTCCCAAGGCTTTTACCATCGTTTAGTTTCAGCCTACTGGCTTGCATCAAAGACTCAATGTCAAAAGTGCATGCTTTTGAGGTAAGCAGTGCACTCATCTGACCTACCGTTAAGAATGCAGAGGTACAGTTCTGAGGTATAGCAGAGGTACAGTTCTGAGGTATAGCAGAGGTACAGTTCTGGGGTATAGCAGAGGTACAGTTCTGGGGTATAGCAGAGGTACAGTTCTGGGGTATAGCAGAGGTAAAGTTCTGAGGTATAGCAGAGGTACAGTTCTGGGGTATAGCAGAGGTGCAGTTCTGGGGTATAGCAGAGGTACAGTTCTGGGGTATAGCAGAGGTACAGTTCTGGGGTATAGCAGAGGTACAGTTCTGGGGTATAGCAGAGGTACAGTTCTGAGGTAAAGCAGAGGTACAGTTCTGAGGTATAGCAGAGGTACTGTTCTGGGGTATAGCAGAGGTACTGTTCTGGGGTACAGTTGTGTCATCAGCATAACTATAAAAAGGAACACAACATAACAATGACGTACATAAATCATCGCTTTTCCAAAAAGATAAAAATGTACACTATTTCAATTTTTAAGCCAGTGTTGCGGCACCATATTAAAGTATACACACTCTATATACAAGCCATTCTACCAATCTGGACTGCTATGCGGCAGATCTTAATACTAAATTACTTCCCCGGATACTAAATATTTAATAAACTCCCAGAAGACGGCGAAATTGGAGGGGAACAAATCTAAAGAATGATTAATGTGTGGCTTGTATATTTCTTGCCTCTTGCATTTTATCTGGCTACATGTGGTGGTCGTGTCGCTATCCATTATTGATACAATATCACAAAATAATCAGCGAAGTGCCGAAAGATGAAACAGATAAGTCCGAGTTATTACCATTAGATTTGTGAAGGGTACCCCAGGTTTTTTTGGTGTTTTATGCTAAGACCAAAAAGAGGATGTGTGACGGCAAGCAGCTGGTGCTACAAACACGCAGAGAGTATATAGATATTCTTATACCGGTGACGAGACCCAAGCCCTTGGAAAACCCTACTAGCGTTTACAGAGCTGCTTAGTAAAAGTCGGACCGTTTGGTACTGTAGCCATTCAAAAGAAGCACTCGAATGCTGATAGCAGACAGAGTCACGCTGTTTGTCGTGTTTGGCAGAACTGAGGAGACAGTCTGGTTCCTGGTCATGGACCTCCCCCTCTCCCCACCCCTTAAAGCAAAATGAGACCTGGCACACATGAAGCCAGCATTGTTTAATTATTGGAAATATGACTCATGGATTGTGTAGGGTGGCTTAGACAGTACATAAAGGTGAATACAGTGCTCACCCAGGGAACAGTTCATGTGTTGGGGGGTGGGGGTTAAAACTTCCCGCATGCTTGCAGTACCCAGGTGCCAAGCGGGAAATGTAGACATCATGTTGTCAGCCAAGCACGGTTGCATCAGCGACAAGCAGGCGGTGGACTCTTATTATTCGGAGACTAGAGTGGGCAGCTGTCAGCAAGTCATGAATCGTAATGGCGTTTAGCAAGACAGACCAGTTCCTCAAGCCCCGGAGACTATGTGTGCCAAAACACCAGGACAGCTTCCGGTTCCCTGCTCAGAACAACGACTGAGGAGTCATCAAAGGTTAGATGACGCAGGACAGGTGAGCTTATCTAGACGGTGTGTTCACCAGATTTTGACAGGATTCGATCAGCAAGGTAGTATTATACTTGCAACAAATGGTCAGTGAACACGAGTAACCTAAACATTGGAAGTAACACCTGTCAACAGGTCGTGAGTTGGACATCGCCTGATTCCGCTTCGAGGGTAGGGACACGTGAGGGGGATAGATCACGTGACTTAGAGGGCGCTGCAGTGAGAGAGAGAGAAAGAGAAAGAGGAATATAACTGGGAATTCAGAGAAACAGAGGATTACAAGAAACAAAGAGACCAAAAAGGCGACAGAAGCCGTGCTCCGTCTTGGGGCTTGCTTGCTTGCTTGCTTGGCCGCCGGACCTTTAGAGTCTCGGCCTCAGAAAGTTGAATAGCAATGTAGCGAGATCGAAGATAAAGGGGCACAGTGGGAGGTACACCACAGGGCTGCTTCCTACGTGCGCCTCTGATGTCGCTGCCACGATGGAGTAGCCAGTAGACCAGATGACAAAACAACACCGGTATTAAGAGAATAGACACCACCGAGATGATGAGTGGAGCACTCTACAGCCAACAGGCCACCGAATGATGCAGTCACCTGACAGAGAGAAGAGGTCCAATTAGCCACTAGACTAATTAGTGCAGACATTTGTTGCATAGTTAGGGCGGCCACCACCAGCGACGAACAGGCGGTAATAAAGTTAGGGACGTGCAGTTCTTCTCGTTTGTTGTCGCTAGAAGGAAGGGTACATAGTGAAGGTAGGGTACATAGTGAAGGAAGCTGACGGTGAAGGGAAACGAACGGTAAGGTCCCACCCTCCATTCCCCGTAAATGACTGGGGTAAAAAAAAAACTCGACACAGATGGATATTGCAGTCTACGAACTTTCTGTCCAGCAGGGCCATAAAACCATACGACGAACAGCGCGTGATTCATCTTCTATCCAGACTCCTGTGGAGAAATCAATATATTTTTAAAGGGAGACCGCTCTATAAAACTTTGATATTTTTATCTCAAACAAGGCACGCAGTTCCTCGGCTAAACACATTGTGACAGTCCCCACACGTCGGGAGACAACAGTAAATCTTTTGTTGGGTGACGGCAAGTCTTCAGGCTATCGTGACAAGAGATCGCTACTTGGCACGGCAGCTGACCCATTAGTTGCTTTGATAATAGATCCCGAGGTGGGAAGCCAGATGGTTCTCAGAAAGGGGATGGGCATATCGCACCACGCATATCGCAATGGCGGACGCTGTCATGACCCACAGCTCCGTACAGTGCTGAAGACAGGGTCAAGAATTTCACTTGGCCAAAGCCACAGTTCACCTGGCCGACTCATCCAAAAAAAATCTTTTTCTTTGTCACCTTCAAGCGTTTGATTTGCACACATAGTCGGACGTCTTGGGTGCACGTTTGACTGCTTCCTGTGGTGTGCACGAACGCGTCAACGCGCCAGCACTGATTTCCACGCACACTGACGTCCCATGCTGCAACATGAGACAGCGTGCATCCAGATGTCCGGGGTCGGATGTTGTGTTCTCTCAAATTACACGCGTCCATGACCTGCCTGGTAAGGTGCAGCGAGTTTTTCATTTCTTTTTGATCAGAAAACATGAGCAGAATATTTGATCAGTTATGACGACAGGAGGTCAGCTTGGCTACGCTCGAATGGACAAGTTCTCTGGGACCTTTTCATTTCCCTTAGTCTAACCATGTTAGGCCTGCGCCATCTGTAGAACATCCTCTAGTTGTGATGACTGAACACAGTGTGAAGTGTGAAGCAGATGGCTGGGCTCTCGGTGGCACATTGCTGAGTCCGTTCACGCAAAGCCTGCCATCACAAGGACCAATTCTCTTCCCTTTAGATTCCAACAACGTTCACGACATGGCTTTATCATAACTCTGGCCTTGGCTAATGTGTTTGCTTTATCCTAGGCACAGCCTCGTCCCTGATTACAAATGATGGAGGGCTAATGCTTTAAAAATGGTAAGATAAACCCGCGGACAGTCGCAGCCGGTACTCAAGAAGGAAGACCTATCTACCTCATTATAAATCGAAACTAGATTAAAATATGTTAGGTTAATGTCAAGGTTATGCTGTTCCAGTTTTATTTTAGATTACCTTGCTGATGATGTAGTTTGAGGCATTTTGTTGCTTTTCGATAAATGCTTCAATGAATTATTTATCTCTCTCTATATATATATGCATATTTAAATATACATATATAGATGCATATTTAAATATACATATATAGATGCATATATACATATAGATACGTTCCATTTAAACCTGCCTTTAAATATATTATTTCAACGATGAAAAAAAATAGAAGACTCTAAGGGCCATCGTACACTAGCATCAAGAACTGTATTCTCAGGAGAGGCATCTGTAGAATTACATCAGTTTGACTCGTTAGTGTGCGAGCTAGTTTGCATCTAGCGTTAAGAGGTTTGGCACGTGCGTCGCGCCTACTTCTGGCGTCTGTATCTCATCGACTGCCCTAGCTCCCAGCCACCCCGAGTAGCTACCGAGTGGCTTCATGAAGAGGTCAGGTCAACCAAGGGCCTTTACTCTATGAAAGAAAAAATAAAAGGCGTAGAAGGAAAAACAAATGACGTTTCGGCACATCAAAACATCACGTTTCGAGTCATCCCATTGTGTCACGTACTGTCTTTCAATAATGTCTTGACAACATGTTATTTCATTAGAACGTCAAGTGGAGCAAAGATCGCTACTTCAAGCAGTAAACAGATCTCGACAGAGATCCACAGCAGAAGGGAAGTTCTTGTATTATCATCGCGTATGTATTTAACTTTTAGCTCGTGCAGTTCTGCTGTACAAGCGATGTTTCGCTCTGTGTATTTGTCCCCAAACTTTCCGGACTGGAAAAACAGGAAGCGTTGTCCAAAGCAGAATGTCGAAAGTGTGTGATGTCACGGCTGGCATCGACAACTCGAGGCAGTTTCCTCATCGTCGTTGTGCATTTCGGACGCTGTGGCTGAAGCCAGTGTGCAATGGCCCTTACTGAGACAGGCTGCTAAGCTTTTGCCACGAAACGCAGCAATAGGAAATACAAATATCAATAAGAGCGGGTGGCATCTCTGGCTCCCTGTCTTTCTAAGTCCCCCACACAGCCAGTGCTTTATTATGACTTAACGTCACTTTAACGCAAAGATATGTTGCCCCACTGGTTGTCTTGGCGATGTCAGTATGTCCATCTGTACAATGATGTCGTTATCTGACCTTTCAGTCTAAAGGCTCATGACTCATAAAAGGAGTAGCGTTATATGCAAAACTTTTTGAAATCAGTGTATTGCAATAAACTAGACCTTATCCCGCGCTCGTTTGTGAGTGCGTGCGTGCGTGCAACTGAAATCGACAAAGCAGCCTTTATGTGGAACTTCTCCAGGAAGCAATCTGACAATGAGCTAACGGAAACAACTGCCCTTTCAGACAGAAGAAAAGCAATGACGCCTACTGACTCCAGTTGCCCAATTTATTGTTGTCTGCTGAAAACAATCTAAGATGTTCAGTATACATGTCCAATTGTACTTTGTTTAAAACTGTTCTAATCATATTCGTCTAATCCTGTCCATTAGCGAGTAAGCATTTCTCAAAGTTGCGCTCTCTCTTGTTTTAAAAAACACACCTAATCACCATTTCGAGTCAAAACATTATCCATTCTTTAGAACAGGTTCAAAATAACACACAAACAGGAATAGACGCAGAGAATACTTGTTCTAAAAGAAGAACAAAAGGCAACAAAGAGGGTTAGGAAGGAAAGAAAAGAAAAAATAACTTGTTGAACAAGATTATATCTTACTGCCTATTTTTTACCTCTGTTTATTATTATTATTATTATTATTATTATTATTGTATCGCGTCTGCGTATATTTTCCTCTTTTTGTGTTGTGCTATGTCTGTCCTGAGGACGCCTTTATGCCACAAAACGTCTGTGCCTTTTTGTGTTTGACGGTAAAGCTTGACTTTGTTTCCCCCACCTGGTTCTCTCAACACAGTAGGCATCTGTCTGTTTTGGTCTCCTTCACTTTGGAAGTTAACGTTCAGCCAAATCCACAGACAGCGTAGTTGCTATCGAACTCTGAACTAACGCCTTTTACGTGAGTTCCATGCGTTTACTGTAGCGTTAGTTTGGTCAACAATTTAAAACAGATTGTCCAATACAGGTGAATAGATTTTCCGTCTTAACAAGTGAACACCTGCGTGAAAGTTTAAAATAGCTTTACGGTGATCGATTCAATGACTATGCTGAACGCGAGTTGACAGTAAAGTGCGCATGACACTGGGGAAAATAAGCGTGTGGCTGGTAACAACTGGTTGGCTGCTTATCGCGTCATCTCATAGCGCGGAGATGGGGTTGGCATGGAAGGAAGGGAGGGGACATAAGGGTTCTAGGGGAATAGGGATGGGGAACCTTTCAGAGCACCAGGAAAAAACCTCCGACGGCCAGCTCTGTAAACGACTCTTTGTATCGGTGACAAGCACGCGTTACCTCCATGCCAGGAATTTCGCCCGTACGTGTCCACTTCCTGTTTGCGGACATTTTGACTAATGAGTTGTCTTTTGCTGTCATACATGGCAGAGTGGTAACACTCTGAGCAGCCTGATGAGGTCATCGGCACGATTTTCTATCTCTATCCCCCACCCCGGACACTGTTTTCAACCTAACATCACCATCACCCCCCATCGCCACCGCCACCAAAACAACAACAAACCTAACATCACCATCACCTACCATCGCACCTGCCACCAAAACAACAACAACAACAAAAACAACACCAGCAACAATCAGATCGAGACAAGGACTGAATCACTATCACTCGCTGACCTTGGCTGGGCGGTCTCTTGTGACCGGGACAGTCTGAACAGCGGAGAATCTCCTTCAGTTTCTGGCAAGCTAACATTTGTCTCTTAGTGCAGCAAATTTCAAGACATTCTGGCAGGTGGTTGTTTGATCTGTCTGCAATTCAAGGCTAAACAGAGGGCTGTTCCAAGTAGTGTCTGGTGTATTGAACGTAATGTGTGTAACAGTCGAAATGTCTGCTACATTAGACGTCATGTCTGCTGCATTAGACGTATTGTGTATTAGACGTAATGTCTGCTGAATTAGACGTCATGTCTGGTGAATTAGACGTCATGTCTGGTGTACTAGACGTAAGATCTGCTGTATTAGACGCAAAGTCTGCTGCATTAGACGTATTGTCCGCTGCATTAGACGTATTGTCCGCTGCATTAGATGTAATGTCAGGTGCATTAGACGCAAAGTCTGCTGCATTAGACGTATTTTCTGCTGCATTAGATGTAATGTAAGGTGCATTAGACGTACTGATATCGATGTCTGGATGATGACGTCTTCATAGCAAACTAAAAACAAAACAAAAACCGCAGTAATTCTTAGAAGCCCGGGCCGGCTTGCATGAGGGTTCGTATCTGCATCTCTGATCATAAGGAATGTCGAAGGGCCCATTCGCATCGAGCATTTTACGTGTACCTGTATGTACCAGCAAGAGATAAGAACGATCATGCAAGCCAGTCCTGTATGCTTCTCGGAATAACGTGATAGTGTAGTGATGGGATTTGTACGGACTGCAAGAAGCTGCAGATCACGATGGCAAAAAACGGCGCAATGCAGATCTGCGACCAGTGAGCGTGACCTTGATGCTTCTAGGACGGTCACGATCTGACCCTAGTCACGGCGGTTTTAGCCAAACAATCCTTATCGTCCGCGTGCTGCGAAATCTTGAAGCTGGAGTCCTCTATGGCCTTCTACCTCTTTATGTATGGCATTTTAATTGACCCTTCTACAAACGCGTTTTCCTGCCTCATTTGGGTGGAGATTTTATAGTACCGCAGACCAAGCAGACAGCGACTTGCCGGAAGCTGGAGTACCACGTTAATGAAGCCTCACCAACCGTAACAGACTCTGGCTCTTGCAAGGTTCGAACAACACTATCACGTCAAGGGAACGCATCTTTGCTGTGAGTCTCATGAAAAACACAGCTCTTCTGGTCCGTAAGTCACGAAAAGACAGCCCTTGTAGTTCGTGTGTCATTACAAGACATGCAGCTCTTCTGGTCTCCGAGCCATGGCCTGTCATGGTGGCGTCAGGACGGTGGCAACCATTTTCTGCAGTAAACGTGCACCACGCCCACCAATCGCAGCTTGAACATGTGGCTTTGTCCGCGGTACTGGACCAGATTACTTCAGCGCGTAGCTTTCTGCGAATACAATTATAGGGCGGATGTTTGTGAACTCTGCGGTAGCACGCGTGCCCAATCGATAGCTCCGCGCCACAGACTCGGTGAAACATTTCTCAGTCGGGCATTCATTTTTCATGGCGTTTTAACAACTCTGTCTGATGGCTCGCGGTACGACATTTTTAAGTGATGTCGGCAGAGTAAACAGAGAAGGCCACAAGATGCCTTAGGACTGGAGTGTGGATAGACTATCCCTATACTGGAAAATCTGAGCTTTGCTTTTTGTGCAATGCGCAGAACAAAGATGTCTTTCGGTTGTTAGATCTTTGAAGAGCCCCGAAGCTGGATACATGTTGGTCGGGAACAAGGGAGAACAAAAATACGCGATACGCCAGTCATACCAAATCAATACGTCTATCATATTCTAGTAATACATCGTTTACAGTACAGTAACACGTCACTTACAATACATCGATTCATAGTAATATCTGTCATTTATATAGCGCCTGTCATTGATCTTATCGCATGGATAAGTCATTCACAATACACAGATGCATCCTTCGCAATGCACAGATAAGTAATAAGCTGAAAAATAACTGCACACTGGCTAAATTAACATGGACTTTCAGACGCTAGGGGAACTCACGTGATCCCAGAAGGAACAGAATCAAACTGTATCAGTATTGGAAGCCATGCAACAGAAAAATGGTAGCGACAGGCGATCACCGGAGAGAAGCTTTAGTGAGGAGACACTATACAGGGAAAAGTTCACGAGACTGAAACAGTGAAACTGAAAGAAACCGCTAAACTACGCAATGGTATAGCAATGGTACCCTGGCGCCTGAGTGGTGAATCGAGGAGTGATTTCTTACTGCGCTCTAAGGGAGACTACTAAAGAAAGAAATGGTTGAGGAAGCAATGACCGACACTGAATGATTTCGCTCGCAGGGAGCTGTTTTCGCTCCCAGAGAGCTGTTTTGCTTCTCTTTTTCTTGTTCCGCTAGGATCCCCCCCCCCCCAACGCTACCTCGCCCTCAGTCCTCCCAGCTGACATGTCCTTCCGCAAGGAAGGCTTCTGAACGATCGTCACTAGAGTGCTCTGCCCCTTGCTGTTTATTAGAACGTTTATCCAGTCCCATTTTTTTAACACTTCTGTTGTTTCCTGGTTTGTCTCCCCCTTCACTCTTATCATTCCGGAGTTTTTCTCTCTCTCTCATCTGTCCCCTGGAATTTTTCTCTCGACCTTTCCCGTGTGGCTAAAATTCTCCGACCAGTAGAGAACAGCCTTCACCTTCCTCTGGAAGAACATGTCACCAATAAACACGGGCGTTTCCGCTGCCCGCACTCAAGCGACCACACGATGTGTCCTCTACTTGCTAATGGCATGAGAAATGGATGGCGAATGCTCTGTGGAATGACCCTGCTACACACAGCTCAGACCATAGATCCTTTCAATTGCATCGATCGAGCACTTTGGTCGACAGGGCATCCTACAGCACAACAGCGAGAATGGCATTTTACGTTTGTGAACAAAATTGGTTCGTCCTCATAGTAAGATGTCCGACCATGCCTGTTAAAGGCCTCAGTAAAATTGTGGCCTCTCGTTTCTCCTCGTGCCTCCTCGTACGGGAATATATTATCAGTGAATCCTAATGCTATATTCACCCGAACTTTCATGTTCAACTTCCGTATTACGAAACAGGTACTCATGACTGTATAACGCATTACAACAAAGGGTATAAATAACGTATTATTATGTTTATAGCTTGTTTAGATAGTTTAGACAGACTTTCACAAGCAAGCTAAACTTTAAGTTGCAATGATAAGTAATATAATCAATGCTCTGTTAAAAGTTTTCGCAGTGTACAACCCTGCAACAGTTTACAAAGGCTGAAATGCGTGTAAACTGAGTTTTATGCAAAGGCGTTGGACTAGAAAACAATTCTTAAAATAGATAATATTGAATAATAGACAGATGACGGGATTTGTAAAGAAAACCTCTAGGTACAGCAAATGGGTGTCCAAGAATAACGCATCAACTAATACATTTTAAATGCATGCGTAACTGGTAAGGAGTGCAGTGTTAAAAATGCTGACTGACAGTCGGTAGCGCAAAAAAAGGTTGGAAATGAAGGTACGGAAAAAGGCAGGGAAGTATCCTGAAAAAGATCCCACTCTGTTCTTGAATCGCTTGAAAGGATTCTGCAAACTGCGAAAAGAAACCTGCGTGTAACAGTTTCCTAAAACATCTAATCGATCTTGTAGTGTGTCAACATTTGCTGCTGACCAAAATTTAGTGAACGCCTGTCGGCTGCTGATTTGCTGCTCACGAAATACGGGCAACATATGCGGGGCTGTCTACTCCTGTGCACAACACCACTCCAACAAACAGTCGGAATACGGAATTTTCGTACTTAATTTTTTTTTCCACCTGACCTATGATTTAGTTGAAAGGACAGATACAAAATTGCGTCAAAAAGACTTGCTCGACTTGTTTGTTAGATCCTAAAGCTTGTTAAATCAAAATGATGATCATTTTCAAGGTTTAACTGCCTCGTTTAGTTAGACCGATACTCCTTACACATACAAGATGAGGTGGTTAGATGCTTTACTTTCTGTTCATTCTGTAAACTGTATGACTTGCTTGAACACAGCATAACATTGTCAGTTAAAAGCAAAACATTTTTATCGCTTCCACCTTCCGTATTATAAACCATTACAGAATTATAATAGACGGTAGTAACCCTCAGCAGGTTACAATTTGAAATTCTATGCACAGCGTGATTCTGAGGGTTTATTCCTCCAGTTTAAAATGCAAATTTAAAATGCCATCGAAGGGCAATGGAGTTATGGCTTCTGATAGAAATGCACGCACAGCTCTAGAGGAAAATATAACCACCTCAGTCAACTACAGTACCTGCGGCCGACCTTACTGTGTCTATGCAGTCACCTTTGGTATTTCAATTTTTGCTGAATGACGTCGAAACTGTCGATGTGGGTAACGATGAGGCTTGTTCAGTGATGACGTACCGACACGACAATAACCCTGCTGTACCTTCATGCGCACAGAATCATGACAGAATGCAACGCAGGAAGAAGGTGATCTGAATTTAGCATTTAGGAGATCCTGGGGAGTGCGCCTAACCACGCTAGCACTGGGCGCCCAGCGCGTGGTATCCATGACACTGAGTAAAGTGCGGGAGTTCCCAGCATGCCATGCATGACATGGAGAGCTATTTTCAGCTTTGCAAGTCACGCGAATTGGAAATTATTCACAGTGATGTCTGCAGGTCTAAAGTACAAACGTATCTGTATTTTGAGCACATCTGTCATTGGCCTGAAGAGTTCTGTGACGTAACCAACCAGACCTACAGCTAAACGACGCCATACTTGCACTAAATAGCAAAGGATTCTGACCAGCATGTGTATTGCAGTCTGTACTGCTTTACATAGGCCTTATCACATTTCTGCTGAATAATCGATTGTAACAAAAATAAAGTAGGCACTAAAAACAATTCATAATTACAATTGTGATGGATAAATGTATTCTTAAAGTAGCCCACTAGAGCAATATTTCAGAGCATATCGCCAAAAAGTAAGAACTGTGGGTTGTTACGTTCTCTGGCACGCGTGCTTCTTCTGTGCGCGATACTTTTTACATGGCTGTTGACACTAAATAAAACTAATTATTTGCTTAACTCCACCGACCAACCGAAGCAGAGTGTTACATTTATCAATTCAATAACACGCATGAAAAAATGCTTCGACATAGGGCAACTTCATTTGTTCCCTAATGTCGTTAATGGTGGCGACAGTTATTTCCCCACCACGTAATTACCCTGTAAACAAATGTAATGTTTAAACATAAAAATCAGAGAGCACCTGCAAGAACAGCTGCACAAGATTTTCATGCCTACGCAAGCATATTTAATAAATATAAAAGATAATGCACACGGTCATTCACATACCCACTTCCGGTCGGCTGACCCATTCAGAGAGGTCAACACCTCAGCGGTCTATAAATAGACTAATTTGGACCTCTTTGCATGCAGAGTGCAGTGCTGAAAGAGGCTGCGGAGGAAAGAAAAGCAATTCTCGCGGATAAGCAATGAAACGCATGCGAGCAGACAAGAAAATTGAAGGCAGGAAGGAGGATACTTGAGAGGGGCCACTGGTGGGGAGGGACTGGGAAGCGATGTGCATTATTATCCCGATCAAAGATTTTCCAGAAAACCGGAGAAACGGGCAAGAATTCTTAAGCTAGCTGTTTATTTCTATTCTCTGTTTAATTGCACATTAACGGGGAATTGCGTGCATCGGAAGAGCTGTTGCGACGGTCTGCTTACTGCCTATAAATTCGATCTTGAACTTTTGCTGTTTTCGGTGTTGGAGCTACAACAAATCTTACAACTTTGCACTGTGCTCAGGTCAACAAATCAGTTTGGTTTCCTCATGAAGTAATTCCCGCCGCTGGGCCATGCATACAGAACTGACTCTTTTGAACAAGAGCAGTCCACAGAAACGGCGTCTTAGCAGATCATTTCATGGGCTGCGCAAATGTTGTTTATTCTTCGCATGGCGCGGGACCCAATACAAGCATCTAAACCAAACTTCCGGTCTGCGCGGACAGGATTAAAATTGATTTGCAGGCACGGTGCGTCCTGACGTTGCTGATTGTGTTAAGGCATCAGCCCCGCCCGACACTGCCATTTTAATGAAGGCAGGTCTTGCCGCTGGAACAGTTGTTAGCACGAGTCCCGAAAAGCAGTCAGTGTCAGTCAGGACTGTCAAGAACGACTCAACCACTTGTTTAAAATAGTCAACCAGTGGGATGTGTCAGTTAATGGGCAACTAAAGAAAGCTAGCTTACAGAAGGTGTGGAGGCGTATTATAAATAAGGCAGGTGAGCCACCGCCAGGACTACATAATCTACTGGGCTAATACCCCTCCAGAGAGGAATCCTAAAGATGCAAATGAGAACAAGGAAGACTTTTTTCTCCGGGGGTAAGCATCTGCAAAGCAGAGCGTCTCCTCTACTCCCCTTGCAAAACGGTCAAACAATCAAACCCTCACACATTTCAGAGACGTGTATTGTCACCAGAAGCAAATAGACCAGCTACATTCCCTGGTAGTTACATCTGTCTGCGCGGAAAGGTTCTGATGCGTAAGTAGCGAAAGTGTCCAGGCTTCGGTATCTTTTCAAGGTTTGTGTGTTATCTATTACACTTTCATTCAGCGAACGATGTCTGCAGGGATTAGCCTGGTTCCAGTCTTGTTTGCTGTATAAAACCGACAACTCGGCCAAAAAATGAGAGTCAGCGTAGAATTCACAGCCCACTTCGATAAAGATGCAAATGCTCATTCACTCTCGGAAGCACAGATACGAGAGGCAGGACAGCAAGGCGTGCAGAGGAAAAGGGTGAGGTTGTGTGTGTGGGGGTGGGGGGGGAGAGGGGGTCTCTGCCTCCAGGGAAAGAACGAAGGCAACGGCAACAACGTGAGGGCTAGGAAAGAATGGACGACGTATGGCCGGATGGAAGGAATACACGAAGAAAAGAACTGATTGATTGATTGATTGATTGATTGATTGATTGATTGATTGATTGATTGATTGATTGATTGATTGTGTTTTTTTAAGAGTCAGCTGAAGACGGGTCCGACCTTAAGAGACAGGGTTAGACAAATAAGAAGACAGAACAGGGAAGGAGGGAAGAAAGAAGAGAAGGAAAAAAGCCTTGCAGCAAATAATCAACCATGAAAAAAATATTGCAATCTACTCCTTAATCTATACCTTATCTTTATGCCAACGGACACTCACCATTCAGAAAGTAAGGATTCAGTCTACCACGCCCGCACTTCTTTGCTGCAGAGCAACGGTTCCACTGGGTTGTGCAATAAACAGATCACACATTTAATCTAGCTTGCGCAGTAGAACAGACCCAATGATTCCATTACCTTGTGCAGTAGAAAATTCCTAAAGTTAGTATCTTGCGCAGTGAAACAGGCGGCCATACTCTGTCATTGTGCGCAGTAAGAGATCCACATTATTCCACTGAACAAGGTCTTTTATGAGCACAGTCACAGGCGGTAAGGGAGGTAAGCTTAGTCATCCAGCACTGCTGTCTGTGCCAAAAGCACTGATGGATATATAAAGAAATTCCAAAATTGATTTCGCTGGTCCGTGAAAAGAGCCGGCAGAAGCCTGTATGCTTCTTGTTTGTCACGGTGTCTGGTCCCTGCCATCTGGTGGACTTGTTTGCTCGCGTAACATCCCAGAAGTCGACGACAAAAATTGGCGGGAAATAACAGGTTCTCCGCTCTGGTCAAGGTCCACGTCAGTTGGAATATTTACCTCGCGAATCGTCTGCGCCGGAAGTAGCGGCCATTGAAATTGACGGGCGAAATCAATAAGACAAAGAGAACCGTAGGGGATACGGACCGAGGGAATGACAGACACCGAACGAAAGAAATGGACAGAGTGGGGAGGGGATCCCTGTAACTTGCGTATTGGCAACACCAACAAGTGTCGTCGCAACAAATATCTGCCATTGTGTTTAAGCTTATGTGCGCTGAGTGGAAAACTAAATCAACAACAATGCCAAGGCAGAATAAACAGTAAAGCTGGTTGATATAAAGTCAGACGGAGACAAGGAAAATGTGAACTGAAGATGGGGCATTGAGGGAGGAAGGTCGACGTGGAGAGATGAAAGGACAGACAGAATGACTGAAAGGCAAGTAGGGGGAGGAAAACAGAAGGGCGGACAGACAGACCGAGATAGACACGAGGAGACACTGGGGGGAACAGCCAGACACAATGGTATTTCATTTCAATGGAACGAACAGATTTATTCAAAAGACCGTATCACTTATGAAAAAAGTGAAATCTAGGTTATGGAACTAAGGAACAGTTTTATGGGAACTGGACTAATGGCATGGTGTATGCGTTATTGGATAGACGCCTGAAGAATTACCTTGCGATGCCAGAGCCAATAAGTACACATTATTTTTTATTAGGTGTTATTGGTAAACCTCTCATACTATGTGTCTAAATCTCTTTCTCTCTCTTCCTTCCTTCTTCCACGTGAACCTTCTGAAGAGTGTCTAGTTCC
>SMGT01015420.1:565088-580641 GCA_004794575.1 Lanistes nyassanus | reverse complement strand
TGCGCAGACAAGTCGAAAATAAAATACAGTGTTACCGGGCTGCTCGCTAGTCCCCCGTGCGAGAAAGTCTGTTGGGGTATGCAAGTCGAGACTGGGGTTATTGAATCGGTGTATGTCACACTGTTGAAGTGTTAAAAGAGTTGGGTTAACGAGAGCACACAAGCAGCACCGTCTTCTGCAAATCAAAAAGGACACAAGCATGGCTGGGTATCTGAGTAGGCAGCACTTCTTTCAGAAACTGACACAAGAAACGTGAGTGGCAGTTATTACAAAAAGCGACACGAGGAATTTCAGGTACATTTCTTACTGACGCTGACAAGAGAAAGGTTAGCGACAACTTTTACAGATATTGACGCGAGAAAGCTAAGCGGTGTTTCTTACAGAGTCGGACACGAGAAATGCGTGTAGCATTCCCAGTGTCAGGAAAGGTTAGTCATGCGGCACGGAAGGCCATCCAATCATGCAGACGGACAGCGCAGCAGCCAAAAACTCAGCCAGAAAATGATGTTGCTGTCGCTCACTCGGGACTAAGGACAGCACCGAGGACAACTGCGACATCATCTCCAACGTGAAAGAGATCAGGCAGCGTTTTACGTGGAAGTCTCTTCCGACAGACTTCGGAAGGTAATGGGAGAGAATTGAGAGAAATTCACCCACGGAACCGAAAAGGACACAACTAGCGTTAGAAGAGTGCAGACGGGATGTTGATTATGGGCCTTGCCCTGGCCTTGTATGCAAGACAACCGGATAGCTGACTTATTCCTGTCATGACGGATATTCTAGACTAAGTTCCTTGAATTTCCCATGCACGAAAACCGAATAACCTATTTTCCCCTCGTTATTCGGTAATAATAAAGTTATTGGGTTGTCCCAGGAGTGAACAGCTTATTACAAGTTCCCCTCAACAGCGTCTTCAGAGACAGAAAAAAATCCGCTATTCGGGCATAAATTTAGTGCGGTTTACATGCATGCAGGCCCTCAACAGCTCGACATGCAGCCGTGGAAAAGAGGAAAGCGAGAAGAGAACAAAGAGGAGTTAGGAGATGGAAAAGAAGAAAGACAAGAGAACGGAAAAGGAAAAGAGAAGAGAGATGTTAGAAGAAAGAAAATTAAGAGAAAAGAAGGTGAAGAATGCGGAGATTTTGGGAAGGGAGTTGGGAAAGAGAAGATAAACAAGGATTTCAGCAACAGAATTTGCTACATGCCGATCATTTCAAACTGTACTTAAACGATACTATTTTCTTCTTTCGACCCTTTGTTACATAATGTAATGGCGCTGTTTGTCATTGTTCACAATGTTATCTATTTTAAAAAAATCCGTTTGATCCAGTGTAATGAATAAGCATTCATTGTACAAGGCTTGCTTAAACTAGTGTTGCCATTCGCCGTGTCTAGAAATTCCTGCAGTTTTATTTAGTTTCCAAGAAATTGCGTTATATCTTTAGTGTTACAGCTCAAAGAACGACTATCACCAGAAGAATACGGCAGCTTCGTTGAAGTGAAGACGGGCTTCCACAAAGGAATTGTTGTATGGGGGAAACAGTAGAAAAATGTTAACTTTCCTTGTAATGTCTAACTTCTATTGGAATAATATCTTGTTGAAATCTTTTTCTTTCGTTCTTTCGTAAGTGCAAGCGTTTGCGCCTTCCTGTCCTCTATTCTTTTATGGTTTTGTTGTTGTTGTTGTTGTTGTTGTTGTTGTTGTTGCTCCTTCGTCCGTCACTCCCTCACCATTCGTGTTTCCCTCAGTCAGTCAGTCAGTCAGTCAGTCAGTCAGTCAGTCAGTCAACAGGTGTCTCCAAGGCAAAAATCATTTGTTCACGAGAGAGCTAAAGTGCAGTTTTCCTGTATTCCACCAGCCCTGTCCTTTCCTCTAAACGTCAAGTCAATGTAGGAGCAGCGCGTCTGTCGCGTTTGCTGCAACTGACGTGCAACTGACGTGCAACTGACAAGGAAACCTGAAACGATAAATATTGATGTAGTCGTCTCCTCGAAATCTATGAAATTTAACTGAGATTGCATGGCGTGGCCCTTAACTCTCCCCACGAGCCTTTTCCATCGGTTCCATTTTTCGGCTCCATTTTTTTTATCTCCCAGTAAAAGATGGCGACAGAACTACTTCGCTGTGCAGCCAAATTCTAGAAGCCATAAGACAATTCGTCTTATTCAATTGAAGGCTTTGGTCGGTGTTGGGGACTGCCTGTCCCAAGTCCTTGCCGCATCGACTTTCGTTTGACTGCGGACTGCCGGGCTACAGTGTCCGCTGAACTGTGGGTCATTAATTATGCCCACTGAACTGTGAGCTGACTGTCTCACTCTGCGGAAGGAAACCTAAGACATAGATTTCATTTCTTTGTTGAAGAAAGTAAGTCCAACTGGTGTCCACGTACACTCTTCTTTAAAGACTCACAAACCTCATCAAAGTTCGACCATGCCACTCTGTTTTTGACGTCATACTTTTGCGTGCGTGCGCGCGTGCGTGCGTGTGCCCTTGCATGGCATGTTGTGATTTTACGTGTATATGGGACGTAAACAAGCCCCTCTCTCTCTCTCTTTCTTTCATACACACGCCCGCGCGCGGGAACGCACAAAAACACTGATGCAATTCCCCTTCTCGCGCCGAAAGAGATTTCTTCACATCTGAAAAGGAGAGGAAGATGGAGGGAACTAAACGCTTGTTAGCAGTTAAGTCTCCTTGATATCAATCCTATTTTCTTCAAAGGTCGAGAAAGCGAAAGAGCTGCAATCAAGTTTCTCCAAGCTTGATTGATTGTTGGTTGGATGATTGTTTAACGTCCCTCCGCAAACTAGGTACATGTCAGGATGGTGGACTATAGAAGGAATGGAGTCCTATTAGTAAGCTATGCACTGAACGAACCACCAGACTGATAGCAGCAGTAAGATGGCCAGTGCAGACAGGCAGTTTGATGTAAGATGGCCAAATGGAGTTTGCACAATGTATAACTTTGGGAAATAATCCTTGCCCACACCAGGATTCGAACCAGCAGCCTGCCACCTGCTAGTCCGTAGCTGTACCATGCAAGGTCAACGCACACTTAAAAAGTGACATGGAATCAGTTCTGGACGTCTGTAAACAGAGATGGCGAAGACAATGTAAATAAATTTGGTTATATCGATGTATATAGTGTACACAGAGATGGTGCAGACAATCTATAGAATGTAAAATCAAGTTGGTGATATCGATGTATTTAGTGTAAATAGAGATGATGGAGACAATGTAGCCTATATAGTGTTTTTAAAAAATGTGATATCGATATATACTGTGTAAATAGAACTGGTAAAGTTAATGCATATATTGTAAATAGAATTTGTAAAGACCATTTTATGAAGTGACAAAAGAGAGAACATCAAGCAGGAAGACATCACGAAGACAACACCAGTTCAGGACACCGGAACTACAGAGCCACTTCCCCCCGAATCCCCTCCCCTCTTTTCCACAGTGCGAAATCACCGCAAGGGGAAGCACTTTCTATCAACGCGCGCGCACGCACATACACCTCCCACCCACCACCCACCCCACACACACCTTTCTTGACGCAACCATAGCAAAGGCTTGGATGCTTAAAGATGGTGTCTTAGTGGTCTTGTTTGACAGGTAATCCTGACAGTATCTTAGCGGCCTTGTTTGACAGGTAATCCCGACAGTATCTTAGCGGCCTTGTTTGACAGGTAATCCTGACAGTATCTTAGCGGCCTTGTTTGACAGGTAATCTCGACAGTATCTTAGCGGCCTTGTTTGACAGGTAATCTCGACAGTATCTTAGCGGCCTTGTTTGACAGGTAATCCCGACAGTATCTTAGTGGCCTTGTTTGACAGGTAATCCTGACAGTATCTTAGTGGCCTTGTTTGACAGGTAATCCCGACAGTATCTTAGCGGCCTTGTTTGACAGGTAATCCCGACAGTATCTTAGCGGCCTTGTTTGACAGGTAATCCTGACAGTATCTTAGCGGCCTGGTTTGACAGTAAATCTCGACAGTATCTTAGCGGCCTTGTTTGACAGGTAATCCTGACAGTATCTTAGCGGCCTTGTTTGACAGGTAATCCCGACAGTATCTTAGCGGCCTTGTTTGACAGTAAATCTCGACAGTATCTTAGCGGCCTTGTTTGACAGTTAATCCCGACAGTATCTTAGCGGCCTTGTTTGACAGTAAATCTCGACAGTATCTTAGCGGCCTTGTTTGACAGTTAATCCCGAGAGTATCTTAGCGGCCTTTTTTGACAGATAATATCGACAGTATTTGTGCGTAGATGTCTGTGTGCATGTGTGTGTCCATCCGTTCACGTGCATGTGCATATAAACAAATTAATATATATATATATACGTGTATCTACAGATGTACTGACATATGTACAAAGGTATGTAAGTCTCCAAAACTACATATGTACAACAGTGTATGAAAGCAGCATGCTGCTATATACAGACCTGTACTGCATGTCTGCCGCACTGATTACAGTGTGTGAAAGATCAAACCACTGCCTCTATTCCCTTTACTAACATTGACTTTTGACTGCATGCCAAACGCTACAAAGTGTTTGCAGGTCGGCGAAGATCAAAAGTAGTGCGTTTAATACCGACTTATTCAGACCTCTTCCAAGTTACCGGTACTGTTAGGGCCATTGTTACTATGGAAGAGCCAAACACAGTGGCGATGTAATGGAATCGGTTTCCCTGCTGAGCCCTGACGAGAACATTGTAAATGTCATTCTGGCTTCTATAGTTTGATTTTTAATAGCCTTTAACTCTCGTCTTCGAGCTCAAATGTAACTGCAGATATTCTTCAAAAGGCGCTGACATGTGAATTGATATAAGCCGGGTCCTGCGCGTCCATCACGCATGGATGCTTACACAAATGTGTGCACCCATTCACACGTACGCAATAAAAAGCATGTATGAGTGCAAGGAGATGAGAGGCCAGACAAAGAATGAATTTTTTAAAAGTTGTATTCAAATATTTGCGTTGTGCTTGTGTCCATGCGTATGTGTAAATATCTTGTGTGGTTTGTGTGTTCGTGTGCGAGAGGTAGAGAGAACAGAAGAGAGAAAAGAGATGAGAGGGACGGGGTAGGAGAGAAAAAAGAGACAGAGGGAAGGGAGGCAGAGAAGGGAAGAGAGAGAGAGAGGAAAGAGAAATAAATTCTAACGCCTCCAGCCATTAAAGGACAATGTTTAGTTGACGTACGTATGCAATTTTTCTAAAGCCGTATTTTTACAATACCGCTTCAACCAATATTCAACCAATATTTTCTCGATTTTTGTGATCTTCGTTTTTGTGGGTTTTGTGTCTTATGATGCTGTAAACTGAGACTTGAGAGCGTCGTGGTGCTGTATACTTGTACAAACATATGATTTCAGCGTCTTGTACTTTCAGTTCTGCTACACCCTCATTACATCTCGGTCTGGGAGGCCACGCAGTGAGCCAGCTTCGTTCCTCTCTTAAACACCAGTGATCTGACTGGATCCACTAAGTAACTAGCTTCCTATTGGCACCATGACATGATTTTGGTCCAAGAAGCATGCGGTTAAGGTATTACTTTACACGCAAAGACACTACATTTTAAAGGCCTCCTTCCAAACTGCACTGTCAGCTGAAATTGAAAGTATCCACAGACTGTAGTATGGATGTGCCGATTTTAAATATATTCTGAAAAATTTTATTACATATTTTAGTTTTCTTTAACAACAATATCTATAAAATGTACTACAATGAATTTCGTCAATTAATTTTTAATGATTATTAACGTATAAAATATATTTCAAATACTATTCAGATTAAAACCAGCTGAAAGAAGTCCTCCTGTAAATAATTACATGAATGTTTATCTTATGTTTTCACTACACTCGATCAAACATTTTAATTACATAAGTACGTCATATTGTTTGTAATATAAGCCTTCGAGGACTCAGGGTTTTTTAAGAATGCAATTTGAGAATAGCTCATGCCGTTAATTGTCAAAAGTTAATGTCTGGAAGCTGTTGCATTCCCTTGTCCAGATACCCAGACGTTCTGTCACAGAGTCTGTCAGGTCCAGTATTGATTATGGTCAGACTTTCTCGCATCACGTGTGAACCTTTCACGCCATGTCTGAGGTGAGGAAATAATAGAATCGCTCCTTAAAAGTACTTATGCTAATGACTGGCCTGAAGGTATTTTCTGCGTTCATGCATCCCAATGTCTCATGTTTAGATGGCTTAAAAATTGCGCTGGTGTCATGTACTTTATTACTACATCTGCACACGAAATACAAGAGATATTAACACAAATTATCATTCCCTATTTAATTTTGTCGATAGAATTGGTTTCAGAGAGGATCTAAACTAGATGAAACCCTGAGACTTCAGGTTATGAAGACTGTCTTCCCCCGCACAAGCCATATTGCCCTGCACTAAAATAGGAAAATGAATCCTATGCGACTGCTCAAGATGTGACATCGAAAGCAAAAGCCTCCAAGTCAATAACACCTTTATTTATTCTTCCTGCTTTTAAAGTTATGCACAATAAACTTGTATACTAGCTAGGTGTGTAAGTAAGAAGCTAGGTACACTGCCAGCCACCGAGACAGACAGAAAGACGCCATTTTAAAACTCCGGCTTATTGAATTTAATGCCATTTTGTACATTTCTACTTTCCTCGTATGCTTCTGATATTTTATTTTATTTTTTGTTTGTCAGCGTGTTCTTCCTAATGTTAATTTCTCTCCTGGTCCACAGCAGCTTTTTAGTCAGGTTATTTACCTAGAGCCAAATTCATGAGCAGTGGTTATTTAACCGACGCTAAACTTGAACAGCGTTGGTTAGGGAACCGACGGTTAACGTTTAACCGTTGGTTTAATTGACTGCTAATTCATGAGCGACTAACCACCTTTCGTCCGCCAACCGGTGGATATTTTTGGATACTTCGGGATTTCCCGTTACTACGACGTACTGCATACGTTCCGGGCTACGTCGAAAAATGGCTAGCGAGAAGAAACCAAGAAAGGCTAACAACTTATAACAATTTATAAACTAAATCTCACTGGAAATAGATGAAAATGAAGTTTGATTTTTTCCAAAGCAGGGTCTTTGAAGCTCATAAGCACAAACAAAACAATATTTTTCAAAATGTCATTTCCTCTTGTTATCTTACTGTTTGGATGAATGGGCAAATTGCTGAAGTATAGTCAGGGAAAGACTGATCTAATTTCTAAACTAATTATATTTAAAAATAGCATTTGCAATAAAAGCATGACTGCATAATTCTTAGGGAATTTATGATCTAATGAGTTCAAAAATGGATTGGTAACAACACTTTAAGCCAGAATCAGATGCTATGCTGGCCAAAAAAAAAAAAAGAAGCTATTTGAAAACATGCTGCAGCTATGACTACATTGTCACGTTTGTAGTTTATAAATGACAGTCACCACTACTGTGTAAAGTGTTCGTAATGGAAAAAATAGTCTGTTTACTTGGGCAAGCAGTACATCACAAAGTGCATACACCATAATTATGCGCAATACATGGATTTACAAGCAGTGAAAACGCAACTCTTGTGTTTATTAGTGGTGCAACGACAGTGTTGAGTGACGTAAGGGAGGTTAAACTCTACTAAGTAGATAGCAAATCGTGTAAAATCATAGATGTGCATGCTTTGATTTTCTCGTATTGCTCATTTTGCTGTATTATTGAGTGCAAGAGCACTAAAAGACGACTCGTCGACTGGGATGTTCTATCTCGTCCTTCACTGCATCAGTCAACCTGAGAATGTCATGCCTCCTGAATCTAAATTTGCTGTACAATTCCACATCATCGAAGTGATCCAGTGGGTTATATCTATCACGAAAAATTCTCTCTCTTCTGAAAATTCGTCGCTGTCGAGCGCGAAACAAAATGGCTGCCGCCATGTTTAACGACGGTTATCGCGTTTAACGGTAGGGGATACCACCGTTAAATTAACGGCGGTTAGAGGCGATCGGTTAGCTCCGGCAGGCGTCCATGAATTCCCGTCAAAGGTCGCTAACCGATGTTTTGTCACGTGATCACGGTCGGTTAGGGCTTAACCAACGGCCATGAATACGGCTCCTAGTCTGCTGGTCAGGACCAAAATAGCTGCCTCTCTGGACAAGTACAACCCCTTTTTTTAACCCAAAAGGAAAAAAAACGCTACATCGACTACGGCTATTTTCGCCTCAACGCCAAGTGAGTTATGTAAAAACTGAATAACCACGTCATTAAATTTCTCACGCTTCAGACTTTTTCTTGGTTTGTGATTACTCAAGCTTCTTTGCGTCCCTATCCCACAACATCCTCCGCACCCCACACACACTCTTTTTCTCTTCCCCACCCCTCCCTACTCTCTTCCTCACCTCTGCGTTACTCTCTCTCTCTCTCTCGTCCATGCTTCTTTAATTTCTTCTGTTAAGTATGATATAGAAAGAACGTACAACTGGCAGACAGGCACGCAAATAGGCAGACAGACAGACAGACAGAAAGACAGAATAAAGAGTAAGCCTGGAGACTGAAAAGGTCATTATCTGTGGAGGTGACAAAAATGTTAATGAATGGTAATAAAGAAAGAGCTGCTTTAATGACTGTAACCTTAGTCGTGTATTACAATCAGACACACCATTTGGGTGTTGCATTTAATATGGCCACTTGTCTTCCCCAGTCTCTGGATCATGCAGAAGGAATAACCCCGCCTCCCCCCCTCCTCCCGCAAGTAGCGGCGCTTGCCAAAATTCTAGTCTGAAATGGAATCCTGTCTCCTGACCTTATAACCGCTGACGCTTCATTCACTTGGAAAAATGGCGACAGACGCAGACATAAAGGAACCAATAGGGGAGACACATACACATACGTACTGACGAACAGGCTGAAAGCTGCAAGGACAGTCAGGCAGGCATGCAAACTGTTAGGATGATGGAAGTGAACAGCTTAAGATTTATTTTAATATTACTCAGATAACGTAAGCATGTGCATTTAGACTGCAGCTAGACTCTTGTGTGAGAACACGTGAACCTGCAGCTGTGCCTCTGAACGTATTCTACTTTGTAGTGGGAGACAGGTGCGCGCTTTAGCGATTCAAAGACTTAAAGACATACTTAATCGCAGGGCAGTTCGACTTATTCGCTGCAGAACAGGTTTACGTCAACAAAATTCACAGGTAACGAACATTGCTGAACCCAGTCTCAAGTTGTGCTGTAAGTTCTGCACTGCCCCCAGGTGTAAGCTGTTGTGCACCATCTTGTTAAACGGCAAGTACTGTATAAAATGTTCTACATGTATATCACCCAGCTAATTACCTTGACAACACTTTTGCAACGTTTTATCGGCCTTGAATGAAAATGCTGTGTAGCTGTTTTCGTATACAGCGAATTACACCTCAAACAAAAATTAGGTATAACTGTCTTACATACGTCATCACGAAAACAAAACTGCAATTTCTTCGACATAAGACTCTAGAATCACTTATCTTGAATTTTGAAAGAAAATTCACCGACTTTTAAACGGACGAACAAACAGACAGACCGACAGACAGACCGACCGACCGACCGACAGACAGACTGACTGACTGACTGACTGACTGACTGATAAGAAAGGAACCATAATTATTAGTAAAGAATATTGTTTGTTGCATATGCTACAATCTGAGAAACTGACACATTCACCCGCAGCATTTAGTCTAATGAAACCATTACACAAAATCAATTATTTTATCACACTAATGAGGGTTTGCTTTTCTCGGCCAGTCGGTGTGAATCTCAAGAGATCTTGGAGCCGGCTCACGACCAGATGAAAGCCCTGTTATGCAATACACAGCACACGTCAAACGTCGGCCTCTGTTGCGCCCTGCCATCGACCGGTCAGACAGTACATCACGCTGTCTTCCTCCTTCCCACTTTCCCACCTCTCCACAGCAATTTCATTCGTCAGTTTTCACAACGTGCTTGTTATATGTAGCAATACAAATTAAAAAATCTAAGTTTTTGATCCTATTGATGCATGAAGCAATCCAAAAGTAAAGATCTGGTTTTTCGCTCAAACTGTCTCATTATTGCTAGTTTTTTTGTGATTTGTTTTCCAAATGGCGGGTCCGTATTCTTTGATGTTTGGTTCTTTCAGAGCAAACAACCCCGAGGGTTTTAGCTCGAGTTTCAGTCTCTCAGACCTTAAAGAAGTGAGGAAAAATTAGGCCACGTTGTCCTGACCCTTACAGGGTCCAAATTTAGTGCTACTCAGCTTAATATGTTTTAGTCCTCCGACAGAAATGGGTCTCTGAACGATTCGGCGAATTTTTCAGCAGGGCACGATTAGACTGGCGTCAGACTAGTTTTTTTTTTTCAAAATTAAGTCTTGGTAGGTACGGAACCTCGCTCTACGTACGTCCACAATATAACCAAATGAACATGGTCAAATGGTCAAATTTTGTCCTTTTCCTCGACTAATATTTTGATGAGAGTTTATTTTAAAAGCGATGCATATAAAGCATAAAGAAATTTTAAGTGTTATGTGATTTCGTACCAATTTTAATTTTAGGAGACGGGCAGTAACACAAAAACCTGTCCATTTTCGGTTTTGCAATACTTCAGTGCACTGTCCGAATGTGTGAGTACATAAGTGCGTGAATGTACGTTTGCGTGCGTGCGTGCGTGCCTGCGTGCGTGCGTGCGTGTGCGTATGTAGAGGTCGGGCCGGCACATATAGAAATGCATGCTGTTATTGCAACACTTGCCTCATATGAGGTGTTGTGAATGAAGTGACTTTTGGCCATCTGTTTTTTTTTAATGTGTCGTGTGTCCTAAGAGATATTTCGTCTAAAGTGTCATGCCATATTCCACTTGTTGACCGTGAGCACTAATGCGTTTGCGCAATTTATTGTGTTTGACTTCTGATCACGGCCTTCATTTCAATTCCTTTTGTGAGCGGTCTTGTAATTAATTTATGTCAGTTTTCGGTTCCCCAAAGACTTTTCTATTGGAGCCTTCCCGGAGAACGACCTGCGGGTCTACTGGATTGTCTCCCTTATTATTGTGACCGCTGGCATTCACTCCTCGACTATCTGGGGTCCCTCTGACCTCTGGCCCTTGTCCTGTTGGGAGTACAACCACCAATCTAAAGAACTATTATTTCCCCAAAATGTAGCATGGGGAAAGAAAAACCCGGTTTCAGCACGTTCGAATGCGGAATTACGCTAAACGCAGGTTCCTTTTCTACGCAGGCATTTTACCTTGACGCGAACATGATAGAGGATAATACGGTCTTAAGCAACCTCCACCCCTCCGGACCACTAACTACTGCGGTCAACCACGTTGCTGTAGGACTACCTGAGTGTAGAACAACCGCGCTCTCTGAAGCGTTTTGTTTTGGTTTGTTCCTTCCGACCTAACTAGAACTTCTCGACCGAGTCTAGACGAGAGCTTGATACCTTAAACGGTCCTCAGCTTCTTACGCTGTTGGTGAAGATTCATGGGACGTCCATAGCCTCGCTGTCCCCGACGCGTTCGTGAATTAATTAGTTTGCGGGCCGCGAATACAGCGCGAACGAGGACATTATGCAAATTGGAAGGTCAACGATTGTGCCAGATAAGGACTATTCAGTCCCAGCCAGGCAACAGTTTGATAAGGCAGTCAATCAGCTAAACAAGCCACGTTCTCTCCCCCTCCCCGCAACTTGCACCCTTACCTCCTCCTCCTCCTCCTTGCCCGTTTCCTTTCTTGTTAGCCATCTTGCTTAAAAATTTTGCATAATATAATCTCCAGCCGAACTCCACATCAACGTTGTTCGCATAGACGCAGAAACATTTTTAAGTATCTTTCCCCATTTGTGAAGAGCAAGGTGCGCAGTACCTATTGCCTAGACTGAAATTTTCCTTTAACGGCCGAGATTCATCTCAAATCGCAACATTTTTAGAATCATTATATTGCGCCTAGCCTCATGGCAGCACGGGTCATGTTTGCCTGATCAAACTGCAGACGTTGTCAGCGGAATGGAAGGTTGTGTCCAAGGTAATGGTTGACGTCAAATGGACCGCAGGTGAGCGATCAAAGACCGCAAAAAGCCATTGATCGGCGAGGTCGGCTGGATCACAGGTAAATCCCGCTTTTTGTCACTAAAGTAGACGTGCATTTATGCAGCGTAACAGCCCAGTACATCTTGAATAAATGTTGAAAAAATGTCGACACTCATGCAGAGACAAAACACTATAGCTCTTAGAATACATATATTTAAAGCTTGACGAAAGAAAGAAAGAAAGAAAGAAAGAAAGAAAGAAAGAAAGAAAGAAAGAAAGAAAGAAAGAAAGAAAGACAGACAGACAGACAGACAGACAGACAGACAGACAAGGAACTTTCGAGAAAACGGAACAATAATCACGTTTGTTTGAGAGAGGCCCCAGAAATATTCGAGGCTGGTTACTGACCACAGACGCATCGCTGTCGAAGTCCTCCACCAGACAGCTGGACAGGTGACGGCTGCGAAGACTCTTGCAGGAGCTGAAGGACGACGCTCTGTCGCGCATGTCGCTGTAGATCGCTGACGTGACTGTGGAGGCCGCCGCTGCCGCTGCCGCTGCCGCCGTCGCCGACTCGTCGCGCGTGATCTTCCGCTCTCGCCCGCGGCCCCGGGACTCGCTGCTGAGTCGCTTGAAGAACCGCGAGATGCTGCCAGACCGCTGCGTCCCGCCACCCCCCACGCCCTGGCCGCTGAGGTCATGGCCGCCCGGGGGCCCTCCGGCGCGCGCCGTGGGGATGGAGGCGGACGGGGTGGAGGAGCTGTTGCCGCTGGACTTTTTGGACATAAGTTCGTGCACGCGCGACAGGGCAGCTATGACGAGCGCGCGCTGATCTTCGGCCACCTTGGGGTACAGCAGGAAGGGCGACACCTTGGAGCAGTTCTGCACGTGCACGCGCGCGCCGCCTCTCAGCAGGAAGAAGACGCAGTCGGCGTTGAAGAACTCGGGACAGCAGGCCAGGTGCAGCGGTGTGCAGCCGTGGCGATCTTGGACGTGCGGGCTGGCGCCATAGCGCAGCAACAGTCGCACGGCTTGCGCGCGGCCCTCCACCACTGCCAGGTACAGCGGCGGCAGACACAGCAGGTCGTCGGCCGCAGCCCCAGAGTACGTGGCCGCGATGTCCAAGGTGGAAGAGGATTCGTTCTCCGATTCCGCGATGTCCGGCAGTCTCAGCCTGGACGCGCAGCTGCTGTTGCCGCTGCTGTTGAAGGGAATCACGCTGCTGCTGTCCGCGCGCACTTCGATGTCTCTTCCCGTGTCGCTCCACACGATGACGGTGGGGCTAGCGGGACACCCCACACCGTCCACGGCTCCACCACTGCCGCTGCCTCTGCCGCTAGCGTTGACCGTCAGGGTGGCCGGCGAAGAAGATGGGAGGGTTTGAGATACGGGGGGCGAATGTCTGGTCCGCAAGGTGGCGCGGTTGGTGGTAGCAGTAGCCTGGCAGTGCGCCGGGCTGCGGCATTGATTGCTGCCGGACGACGACTGACTGCTGTTGCCGCAGCTGGCTTCCGGGCTAGCGGCGCTCCTCACCACGGCGGCGGCAGCGGAGCGGAAGAAGGCGGTGCCGGTTTGCCGCGCGGCAGACAGGCTCTGGGCTGCAGTCACATTTTCCAGCGGCAGAGGGTCGAACGCATGGTGACGTGGGTCGCCGCCCGCTGCCGAACTTTGACCCGCTTCCAGCAGCTGGAACCCGGTGGGCGGCAGGACGGCGCTGGAATCGACGTTGATGAAGACGCTGTCGTTGCCCTCTTCCATCGCCACAGTGGCAGATGCGGCCGCCGAGCCAGCATCCGCCCAACACTGGGCCGGCTGCTCGGGCGCGGAAATGAAGCAGTGCGGGGAGATCGTGGTGATGGAAGGGGTGATAGTGGGAGGCGAGTTCGACAGGGCGGGGGCTACTGTGATAAGGGGCATGGCTGGGGGGTGGTGCGACCCCGGGCTTTGACCCGCGGCCAAGTTTAGATACAGCGCACAGCACGCATACTCCCCTGGCTGGCTACCCCCGCTGTGGTGGCTGTGATCGTCCCACGACAAGGCGTCGTGCTGTACGTGCTGCTGCTGTTGCTGATGATGCTGCAGCTTCTCCCGCTGATGCTGCAGGTGTAGCTGGCGCTCGTAGTGCAGGTACTGCAGCTGCTGCATCAGGAACTCCGGCTGACAGCTGGACGCCCGACGGCTGCGGGCGTTACCGCCGCAGGCAAAGGTGATGCGCGCGGACGGCTCGTTGGGATCCACGCCGTACTTGAGCAACAACTTGAGCACGTCGTACGCCGCGTGCTGCACGGCCAGGTGCAGCGAGGTGCGGAAGATGCTGGGCACGTCGCTTTCGGTGCCGAAGCTCTCCCTCCGGTCCAGGGAGTCGATCAGAGTCTGGCTTTTCCGCAGGAGAATCTCCACATCCTGGCTGGCGTGACTCACCCTTCGACTCCTCGAGTCGCAGCTGGACTTGTCCAGAAAGCTTCCCGCCAGGTCCACCGGGAATTTGCCGTGGTGGATCTGCAGAAACTTCTTAACCGCCACTACGTCGTTGTCACGTATTGATCGCTCCAGCTGCTCGCATTCCGCCGACAAGTCGAAGATGGACGAAGACGTGCTGCTGACTCGCCGCCACAGACCTGCAGACAAGTCGCCGTGCGTGTGCATGACGCGAAAGGACCAATAACGACGAGGTGGTGGAGTGGGGGTGGGTGGGGGCTATTAGGGCAGAAGACAGAGAAAATCAATTATAACAGAATAACACTGGGCGCTCACGCTAAGCACAAGAAACCCTTACGACTGCGGGGGCACAGAACAGTGGTCCCTATGCACGAATATTAACAGTAGCGAAATTGGCGTCTGCAAAGGACGTTCGAAGGACGTTCAGATGTCTTTTCACGAGACATTAAAAGCATTTCTTGCCCCGAGATCCCGCCGATAGACGTCTGTCAAAGAGCCTTACAGTCTTCATTGCGTGACAGAGCGCGGGGAAAAATTGCTCAGTGAATTTGGTCGTCGAAGCAAATAATCAAACTATCTGCAAGCTCGTTATTTTTGTGTTCACGGAACGGTATGTGACAGCACAATCTATACCGCGTAGGGTAAAACTAGGGTGCAGAAGAACAAGAGCGAAATAGATTTTCCCGTCACTGTGGGATGAAATCTCTAAAGAGTTAAGACTTTTTAACAAACATTCCAGTAAACTACCGTGTGCAGGAAAACACGATCATCGGATATAGCAACAAACAAATGCCGATAAAGGAAAAGAGAAACTACACAAGAGAATAGCTAATTACATAAAATATAGCACTACTACGGCTGTTACAATTCGAGATTTGTCATCATGAGCAGTTCATAGATAAACTAAGAAAATGAAGAAAAGCACAAAAGAAGATTGTCGGAAAAAGTGAAGGCGTTTGCTTGCTTGTTTGCGTTCGTTCGTTCGTTCGTTCGTTCGTTCGTTCGTTCGTTCGTTCGTTCGTTCGTTCGTTCGTTCGTTCGTTCGTTCGTTCGTTCGTTCGTTCGTTCGTTCGTTCGTTCGTTGTGATAGGATCACGTGAGACATA
>SMGT01015420.1:540887-563736 GCA_004794575.1 Lanistes nyassanus | reverse complement strand
GTGTGTGTGTGTGAAGTATTGACTAAATTATCTAATCTGCACTGATTTTCCACGAACTCCTTGTGGTCCAGTCGTAGAAACATGGCGTGTGGCTGAAAAAGTGCCTGGGCATAAAATAGGTATTGTTAGGAGTAAAATTGGGTGTTAGAGGACGGGATGGGGTTAGGGGATGGACTACATACAAATTATTTACTTCTAAACAGTGCTGAAGAAAGTAATTAAAAACAATGAAGTGCTGCATAGCACTAGGCATTACTTTGCACAAAAATATATATAATCAGCCTGGAACCGGTGTGTAAAGTAACGATGCATACTGCACAGTGTCGGGGAGTTCAAGGCTAGGAGACTGAGAGAGATGGTCTGCTCTGGGACAGAAAAAGTCTGCTTTGAAGAAAAGACTGAAGGATGTTATCAACATATTCGAGGCAGTTACGTAACACCTTGTAAAAGGTTTGTAAAGATGTAAAACTTGGTATGGATAGACAGGTTTCAAAAAGATGGTGCAGGCATTCCATGCTATCCGCTGATGGTATCCGCGGTCGCACTTCCTGCACTATTGTAAATTTTTAACTGCGCAGTTTTTGACATCAGTTTGTATGTGTTTGCAACTGCTGTTGTCTACATCTTATCTCCATCTGGACTGTCTCAGTATTGTGTTACGGAGGTCTCAGATCTTAAATTTCTTTTCGATCTTTGAATGTCTCCTGTGTCTGTTTTTTTTTAAATGTCTCTCCTCTCCTTCCTTACCTCCCTTCTCTAGCTTCTTTTCCCTTTCTCTCCTGTCTCCTCACCCCATCCTCTCCCTCTGTCTTTGTTTTTCCCGTACTCACTCCTTTCATTTTCAATCGCAAAGCTGTAGATTGTACGGTTGGCTTTCAGTATGTTCTCACCTCATGTTGTTTATAGAGACCAAATTCGCAAGATCTGTTCTTTGTCACAACTGAATCCTCAACTTGTAGCTGTTTCCTGTTGTTATGTTTGTTCCTGCTCTTTTCCTACCCCGGCAAATACAGATCGCATTCCAGCCTCCTTTGTAGCCACTACCCGAAAAATGTGGGTTTCCGCTAGAAGGAAAACGCGTGTCACGCGCTAAACTACGTTCTTGTGCAGCGAGGAATCCTCCTAGCCCTCTCCTCTTCCTCGAATAAAGTTCATCCTCCTGCCTGGCCCAGAGTCACCCTCAGTTGGCTCGTTAGTATTAGCCTGATCTATCAGTCGGCATCATCCTCTTCCCGCATTCCTCGCAGTGAGACAGTTTTATGAGGGCAAGTCGTGGCTCCGTGCGGCAAAGTTGCTAAGCCGCTTAACCTCATTCTCGACTTTCGCATGCGTGTACACGACGACAATCAAACAGGCGCTTGCCAGACTGAACTTCTATTTACCAGAGTGACGTCCCTCTAACCCTCCTCTCTCCTCCCCACGACCTTTCTCATCCCCCGCACACGGACTCGGACTCCCAGCACTCACCTCCTATTTCCGCTTTTCGTTTCCCAACATCCACCTCTAGACTCACGTTCCCATCCTCTTGGAAAAGAAAGAAACATACAAAAATTAATAAATCGATGCTGAGGAGAAAGAGGATAGCTTGAGAGGTTTATAAACCGCCAGCAGGCTTCGACTCGCCCTTTTCTCATTTGCACGAGAAGGTCTGCATGAGAGAAAGAAACCCCCTCCAAAAAAATTTGAGGAAAAAAACCTTTAAGCCACATTAGAAAAATCTGAGCTCATTGGCATCGGGGCAGAGATCGAAACGAAAGCGAGGCCAGGGAGCAGTCTGCAAGCGCCTTTCAGCGGCTGGCAATCGATAAGTGAATTAAAGTTTCTTGTCGGCTGTCTGTTGGGCTACCCACCATGATCTGAGCAAGTCTCTAGTGCCCTCCAGACTCGGAAAGTCCAGCGATCGAGAGAGCGCAGTGTTGATTGCAATCATTTCCCTTATGCTCCATTTATTTGTTTTCCAAGGGATTCTTCTATCAATTCTTTTAGGCGTCTAAACTGCGCGTCACACAGTTTACACGGCATATTTCTGACAAAAAGATATCCAGTGTCTCGGTTAAAACAATAACGTAGATTCATATACACTAAAGTATTCCTCGTGCATAGTCTTGCATTTTGATAAGCTGATTCTGCGCAATTGTCCTTTGACGCAATATCACTACAACGTCATTAAAAGGGTAATTTCTTTGCCCTGGTTTCCAGCAAGAAATCTCTGAGATGCCGGCAGTAATTTGTGTCAAATGCCTGAGGTATGGCTCTGCTAATAATACATCATGATGTGTCATGGTAGATTATCGGGTCGCAGCCTTTAAACACGAGTTGCCCGCGAAGCTGACGCGCTATCGGTAGTTATTACGTGAGTATGTGTCGCTTCCATCACGCATGTACTGAGGTAGAGACAACACTGGCGGCTGCATGACCCGGATCTGGGAGGACAACGTCTGTTCAAACAAGAACATACATATATGCCTGCGGACACACCGGCGTGCATGCACACATATCAGTCAATGCTGGGTTTTTTTAAGCAGAACAGCATCATCTAAATTTCTTTTTAAAAAAAAAGCAATGGGCCTTACAACCACCCTTATGACCGGAAGAGCAGCTACGAACGTCATGCAAGCCGGCGCAGGTGTGTCGCGTGTAAGTGCTGTCAGAAAGCAGCTGTATACCGTCGTAAGCTGACGCAGACGGCACCTGATATTGTCTGCCCTTGCCCGGCAGTTGGCGTGCTATCACTGCCGGCAGCTTGAGCAAGCAGTGCCGTCAGTGAATAATTAAAATAAAAGCAGGTCCAAAGTTTGGCATTTTCGCGCGACAAGCTCCTCTACCTCACCCTTTCTTCAGTTTCCATGTTTTCATCACGAATTCACCTTCAAGAAGTCACTTGTTATTTTATACATCCCTTTCACCACTCCCTCCTTCAGGGCAGAGTCTATCGGTACAATATGGCGGCAGAGTCCCCGATGGGAAGCACCCTGAGCAGAACGTCAGATTAAAGCCACTGAGACGTGAAAAACGATCACACGTAGCCTTAAGAACGTACTAATTATGCATACCTAATACCCACGTTCCCTCTAAAAAAAATTTTTTTCGCTGCTGCGCAGATGTGCTAATAACCTGAGCAGTGCTATGTGAAACTCTTGTGCTGTAGTGTTTTATCAGGAGACAACGAACTCGCGCCGCCCTCTCTGCAACTAAAGTGTCTTGTTTCAAGATTACGACAGAGTCCAGCGCAGGTCGGAGGACCCCAGGGCCAGTATTGTCTCCCTTGCCCTCTTACCAACAATTACACGATTTCTTTTCTTTGAAGGGGATGGGGGTGAAGGAGTAGTTATAGATTTCTGCTGCCGTTCCGTTATAGCCGACAATTTCAGAATGTCGGCTGACATTTTCGTGCTGTGAACCCCCACCTCCCGCCACACAGAGCAAAACGTAAACGGCTTTCATTTCACCCTCACTCGCTAGCCTAGGCTTTCCCTTCCTAGCTCTCCTGTCTCCTAGGTCGCCGGAAGTTTAACAGTCCTCTTCAAACAGACCCTGCCCTCCAGTTCAGCACTATTGACCTTCTTATGGTTGGTCGTTTAGAAGGACAGTGCTTCCACTTATCTGCAGTAAGATGGCCAGTGCGAACAGGCAGTTTAATTTGTGGGGAGATAATCCTTGCTGATTTTGAAAACTAGAAAATATAACACCCCTGCCCCCATCCAACAAAAAGGGAAGCTGAATCAATAAGCAGTTGGTTTAAACGAATAAAAGGACAAACTGCGATGAGAACGCCGAAGAGCCGTAACGGACGTCCCGCCTCAAACCAGGTGCATATCACGACAGTAGTTGCTTAAACAAGTTTACGTGATGTCACACGTGGAACTGCTGACACAACACAGACTTGGTGGTGGTTATTTAGAGGGACAGTTGCTTCCACCACGCGGTGATTTCGCACTATGGGGGATGGGGTCCTATTACTAAACTATGCACTGAGAGAACCACCAGACTGATAGCTGCAGTAAGATGGTCAGTGCGGACAGACATTTTAATGTTCGGGGAAATGGCCGAATTGAGTTTGCATAATTTTTTTTAACTCCAGGAAATAATCCTTGTCCACACCCGGATTCGAACCAGCAACCTTCCATCTGCTAGTCCGCAGCTCTGCCAACTGAGCTAACCTGGCCCCCCGCACACAGACTTCAGTCCCACCCAGTCGCTTTATACTAACACTGGGCCAATCAGTCACAGTATATTGACAACGGGCCAACCAGTCACAGTATACCGACACCGGGCCAACCAGTCACACTATACTGACCCCGGCCCAGCCAGTCCTAGTACTGTTGTTCCGTGTAGTGTCAGGTGTCTGGCAGGGGAGTGGACTTTTATACTGACCTTCCGCCTCGGAAGCTGACGGCGTAACCACTAGACGACCGAGGCGGTCTGCAATGGAGTGTGAATGAGCTGGGGGGCCTGAAAGATAATTTAGCTGCCATCATTATAAGCAGAAACAGCATTTGATGGAGGTCTCAGGTGCGACTCACGGACAACACGAAGGGAGGGAACCGCCAGCACACGCACACGCACACGGAGACACGCGGAGAGCGACCCCGAGATGATACAATCGTATTTTTTCTGTTTTCTTTTGTAACAAATATACATCATAGTGTATTTAGACCGTGGTGACGAACGACTTCAGGCAGAGCGCAGTGGATCACAGTCACGCATGCCTTGTACATGTGGTGACACATTCCACTGGCCGGGGCCTGCAAGCCGTCACAATGGTATAAGGGAGGTAAGCAGAACAGGCGTTGATTGTGGTCCGAGCAGAGTGATTGAAAGGAAAGCTGGTTAGTGTGCCTCAGAGCGTGAAGGAAGGAGATATGTGTTCTTTTTTAGGCTACAATCTAATAAAATATTTTTATATTAGGCCTACTGAACAAAATCAACTCGATAAACCTATATAATCCTTCGAGTGAATCGATGCCATAATGCCACACGACTGTGCTTGCAGCATTCAGTAGCTATAAAAGCATTCTGCCTTCTGCCAGAATCTTCTAGTAATGGGTCTCCGCTTATATTGACGTTATGCGCTCACAAAGAAGGTAGAGCCCGGCTTTTGAAAGACATCCAGCAGTTGAAGGAATCTGGCAGTAATGAATAGTTCACTAGAGGTTATATCGGCTGAATGGTTATTTGATTAACATCACGTCATCAACGACGGTTATCAGACTACGAAGCTAGAAGTGGAAAAGATAATGAAGTCTTGGAGGGATGCCTGCGGACAAACGACATAAGAGATCCGAACTCGAAATCCTCTGTGTAGCTGGTAGCCCCAAATTCTAGTAACATGAACTAATATTATTTTATTAGTAATAATATTGAGGTCAAGATTAAGAAGGTAAGTCTTGCTATGATCCGGTAAATCATACCACTGTTACAATATTACAGACTACAGATGGTACGATATCCAAATTATGATTCTTTAAAAATCAGTGCATCGTAGACCTTTAAAAAAAAAAACCATTGTGCTAACCTAAATCCTTTTCAAAACCTCCAACACTTGAATGCCTTCAGGTTTCTTAACCCTTGTTCTGCATTGTTTTCGTTTTTTTCTGAAACATTGTCTTAGCCACAGGCACTGAAATAGAAAGAAAATTGTTTACCTTTTCTGTATCCCATCCTGTGTCCCTGTTTTTGTTAGCCTTTTGACAAAAGAACCTGGATGGTACAACAGAACAATAACTTTGAACAGTTCAACGTACGGGTGACCCACACAGGCAAAGGTGCCATTTACCAAAGAGTGGGATTTCAAAGCCGTTACCGTACTGTTCTGTTGACTATTCTTCCCTGTTGTCTAAGTGCTTTGAAAGTGGTACCCGATGGATCAATCACTGCTATAGCGGAAATGCAATCTTGAACTTCACCGGTCAAGGTCTGTGTCACGTTTGGCAAAAAAAAAAAAAAATGGACGTGCTGACAAGGTATTGTTCGCCAACTTTTTCAAAAGACACACAGAACTGTGTCTTCGGACATCTGAGGCGAGATCTGTGGCAAGAGTGTCGAGTTTTACATTGGAGAACGTGGATGTCCTTTTCGGTCTTTTGGAAAGTGTGCTGATGATCACAACTTAAGCGGAACAAGAATCCTCAACGTAGACGAGGCCGGCCTCAGTGCAGTGCAGACGCCCACTCTAATCCTGCCAGAAAAGGCAACGGTGAGGTGGCAAGACAGAGTGAATACAACAGTGAGTGCTTTGCTGTTGCCACACCACCAGCCGCTATGTGCCTCCCTCGCTCCATGACGCTGGATGCTGTATAACCAGAAGCGAATGCGAGACGCATTGAAGCAAGGGGCGCCACCTAGGAGTCTTCTAATGTGCATTGAAACTGGATGGATGGATCAAACTACAGTTTTGAAGTGGATGGAGCACTTAGCTAAGAACCTAAAGCCCTTCACAGCGGAACCCATCCTTCTCATCATCGACAGGCATACATAACACACAAAAAAACCTTAAAGCGTGTGTGTGCGTGCATGCGTGTTTGTTAATTTGAAAATAACAGTGTAAGGAGCAAGTAGTTTGACTATTTTCATTTGTTCTTATTTTCTTTCGTCCCCCTTATAGACTGAAACCTGTGCAATGGGAATATTAAAATTTCGACATTTTACTGCTGTTTGCTGTTTATAATTTGATTTATCATTTAATAGTCACACTGTAGCCTTTGTTTCGATGGGATATGACTTCCAAGGCTACAGGTCTGCCCTACATTCAAACACATATGGCATACACTGACCCCACAGACCACAGGGTAGAATAGACAACAGGACAGAACTACATTAATTACACGACTGGCAAGCTCTGATTACACATAGATAACAGGACAGAACTACATTAATTACACGACTGGCAAGCTCTGATTACATATAGATAACAGGACAGAACTACATTAATTACACGACTGGCATGCTCTGATCACATATAGATAACAGGACAGAACTACATTAATTACACGACTGGCGTGCTCTGATTACACATAGATAACAGGACAGAACTACATTAATTACACGACTGGCAAGCTCTGATTACATATAGATAACAGGACAGAACTACATTAATTACACGACTGGCATGCTCTGATCACATATAGATAACAGGACAGAACTACATTAATTACACGACTGGGGTGCTCTGATTACATATAGATAACAGGACAGAACTACATTAATTACACGGCTGGCAAGCTCTGATTACATATAGATAACAGGACAGAACTACATTAATTACACGACTGGCATGCTCTGATCACATATAGATAACAGGACAGAACTACATTAATTACACGACTGGCGTGCTCTGATTACATATAGATAACAGGACAGAACGGACAGGAGGCCGGAAGCACAGAAAAAAAGCTCGGAAGACAGCATGCCTAAAGTATATGGACTCCCCCATACGGGAAGTACGTAGAATGACCTTAAAACGAGGCTACCAACATGCACGAAATTTCTTGGACAATACGACAACTTACCTCAGACGAAAGAGAAGCTGTGACACGAGCGACTCTGAAAGTGTGCTGCCCAGACCATCCTAGCCATGTGGCTTGTTGACAGGTGTACACCAGGGAACATACTGGCTACAGTGCATGGTATTAAGCCATCTTGTTCGTTACGCACGCTGGAAAAGATCAAAGCTGCTTTGAGATTATTTCCAGAATATTTAAGCATAGCTTTTTATTGTAAAAAAAACGGTCTCTTGGAACATACTATTTCTTGTCAAATGTAGCAGCGTACCTTCAAAGGCCTACTAGCACCGTTTGTCTTTATCTCTTCCGCTTTAACCCACCCACCCCCACCCCCGGAATCTCCACCGTCTACCTTACACGCGAGCAAGACTGTACGTGATCAAAGTGGTTCACGGTTACCCTCAAGCCGTGAAAGTTCGTTCGACGTGGATTGCAAAGAGATCAAAAGGAGAAATACAAATCAATCTTAAGAACTAGTTCTTCATGAACTACGCAACTTATAGGCAGCGGTCATGACTACCAGACATTCAGAAAGACTGTCAACACAAAGACATCGAAAGGCATAGCCCGGGGAGATGCGTGTTGTCAAAGGAAATAAATTATTGGTAAAATGAAGTTCTTCGTGTGTCTAACAGCAGTCGTGTACTTTGCTTTTTGCCCCCTGCCTGCCATTGTACAGCAGCCTTCGCGAAAACGGAAGAGGATCAGTCGTACGAGACGTATTCAATATTGAATGACAACGAAATCAATAAAGTAAATCAATACAGATTGGTTAATAATACTCTTTATCCCCTCCACATCACCATTTTTTCTCTTTTGACTGAACTGACTAGACCTGCAGAGCTACAACTAACATAAAAATATGGGATGATACCGGCAAGCCCGTCTTTTGGCATTAGGCGGTAAGCTGTTGACACACAGAATACCCATGGAAACATGACCTTCATACCATTTTCTCAGGTGCAACGTGACACTGGATTTCTATCAAGACAACGCCGTCTCAGCCATTTTCACACAGCGAGTTCCTCGTGATTTAAGGAAGAAGTTTTGTTGTTTTTTTTTTTTGGGGGGGGGGGCTGNGGGGGGGGGGGGGCTGTTTGCTTGGGTTGAGTGTGTTGGTTTTGGTTATTGTTGTTGTTTTTGTTTTTGTAGACGAACCTTTTCGCACACCTATAGTTGTAGTGGCTGCAGTAGTGAACTAACAACAGCAGCTCAGCAAGGTAATGTGAAAATAGTTCTTAATCATTTCCGAAATGAGCATTATTGACCATTTCAAAAAATAAACCTATTTAAACAACTGGGACTACAAAAATGTTCTCTCTTTCACGCACGCACCCACGCACCCACGTGCACACACACTTTGTCTCCTCCCTCTCCCTCACTCTCTGTTTCCCCTTCTTACTGACTTACTCGCTTGCATGCGCGCACGCAAGGGGTATTTGCATGTAACCGTGCTTATTAGTGCGCTTGTGTGTGCCTGTGTGTACGCTTGTGTGAGTTTTTATTCTAGGCCTACTTGTCCGTCTATTGTTGCAGTGATTGTCATCGCCTCAATCATCACCACCCGCTTCTCCCTCTTCTTGACTGATCGTTTGATCAGCCGTATTGCATAGTGATTCGAACCGTTCAAAAAACATCTGGTACTTGTCAGCAGACAGGCCTGACGTACACTGTGTTTCTATTCTCTCTTGCCGAATGGTGTGCGTTTTCTAGGGGCAACTGACGATGGCCAGCCGATATTTGTGGCGGCCGCTGTCTGCAAGAACACTTCAGGGAAGACTCTTAAGTATCCAGCCTGGCTAAACCATTTTAGCATTCTTCGTCTCATGGCTGGCAGACGAGAGGGGATTTAATTTTTTCCCAGACACACTCACTGGTCAATCAAACGGCCCAGAACAGTGCGGGAGAATGTTTCTCAGACGAACAAAAGATTCTTGTTAAGTGGCAGCTGTCAGATACAGTCTTACTTGCATATTATCGAGCTTAAACATATCAGGATAAGTGACAGAAATACAACACCCGATGTGAAGAGCTCAATGAGATATGGCGGGGGCAGACAGGTTATTCCCTTGCCATCCACACACATGCTCACTTCACATTGTCCCTGTTTGTGAAAAGGACCTTGTAACTGGTATAAGAATAAGTTGCGATGTACATGCGCAATAGCAGAATTCTTGGTTTCTGAATTTCATAACGTCTGCTGTAACATCAAAATGTCACAAAAAATCCCTTCTAAACTTGACACAAAACATCCCTTCTAAACTTGACACAAAACATCCCATCTAAACTTGATAGCGAAAGGTATCACTTTGAAAAGTGACGTGCACACCTGCTTGCCCTGCATGAATACGTGGATTTGCGCGGAAAAGAATTGAAATCCACACAAACACAAACATGTGTTTCCTCTTCGGTAAGCCATTTTTCTTGGTACTGCTAGTGGCGGGGGGGGGGGGTTCAAAGATATGTTTGTTGTCTTTGATGTCCTCATTAATTTACATTTTCCCATGGGTTGTTTTCCATCTCTTTCATCTTCCAATAAAATATCTGATGTCCTTTAAAGCGTCTGGTGTCTTCATACAGGTGCTTCGTATCTTCCCGAAACCAGTTATTGCATTAACTGGAAAAGTATGAGACTCTGAAAACTAACCGAAAAAATTGGGAAATGAGAAATGGGAGTGTTTAAATACGAGACCGGCTTCCGATATAGATTTTTTCTGTCTGGTCTGGTCTGGTCTGGTCTGGTCTGGTCTGGTCTGGTTCAAGTCTGGAAAACATGTTAACCCCTTCCTGACTCCTCAGAAAGAGTAGAGTCTTAACCTCTCCTAGACAGAACAATAGCTACGTTCGGAAACGGCACATCGACATTTTTTTAAATAACATTTTACTTTGGGTTACGTATTGAAAGATGCAAGAACACTAAGCATATCTCTCATTCATTATAATCACTCATGTTTGCGTTTAACATAAAAAATATACATGCTAATGAAGCCGATAAGCAATTTAATTTTAGTAAGGAGAGCGTGAGAGAGTGAGAGAGAGAAAGAAAGTTCACAATGGTACAAGCGTAAGTCATAAATTTTCTCAATATTTTTCTCAATATCGTATCAAGTTTCTGTGAAACAGCATGGATACGGCACTTATTCAAAAGTCTCTTGCTGCCGATTATAGATCCGTATTTTTCTATTACATATTTATCATTATTAACAAGTAAACTTTACTATTTTTAACTACTTTGCATAAAATGTCACACCCTGTTATGTTCCTTGGGTATAAGTAGCTGCTTGGTGACAAATAGTCCATAGATTATCTTGCACTCAAATAGAAACAGGCTTGTACCAATGGGCACTTTTTTAAATTTCTGAAAAGCTGTTTTGACATAAATTTCACGCATATAATGAGCTTCTGCCTTTGGTTTGCAGGATTAAAAATCAGATTTGTCATATCGACCTAGAATATTTATTGTTTAAGCTGTTAAGATCTTCTGTTTACATAAATAATGGTTTGAAGATTTCCCTGGCAACGTCTTCGATATTTGAAGTGTAAACATTTAGCACCGCCTGGTGTTGGCAGACCTTCTTTACAAAGGCCACATTCTTGTAACCAGGCCAGTATTTCCTCTTCCGATATGCATTCTTCGTGACACATATTCACGCAGCTATCAATACCTCAAGAGCCGTGTGGTCAAGCACGGTATATCGACGAACTGTTCCGAGGTTAGTCTCACGGTATTGCCACCAGGCGTTCTTCTCAGAAAAACTCAGGGTAGGATTTGGTGGGAGGTCAATGAAACGAGTGCTTCAATCTTCTAGATGCCTCTGCAAAGAGCACAGTCAATTTTAACTGATGCCTAGTGCTATACCTTCCCTGCCCCCAACCCACTTCGTCTTCTGATGCATACACAGTTGAACTCCAGCGTGCGTGACACACAAGTCTCAGCCCAAGCTTACTCCAATGTGTAATTTGTGCCCGCAGAATTTCATATTTCATGCGTTGACTGGCGACTTGCGAAGCCACGTCTGAAGCATTTATGCGTGCACTCAGTGATCCGTTTCAGCCGAGGAAGAAGGTCATAAGGTGAACTTTGTTTTGTCCCAGATGCCCTCGCGACCTCTCTGCCCCTCCCTGTAGCAGAGCCTAAGACTTCTGGGCGACCAGCTGCAAAATTTCACAAAGTGACTGGCAGAATGATGTATCCCGCTTCCAGTGACAACGACGTTGGCGTGACAGTAAAATGTGCTCTTTGTCTCGCACCCTCTTCCCCGGCTCCTCATTTTTCTCGTCTCTCCGTGATATCAACTCTCCACCTCGTTCGTGTTTAGAGTGACAACATCACGTTCTTCTCTCTGAATGCTTTAGACACTCAAACGCACCAGACCATACTCAAGCAAACATCATTTGCCAGCCAGGAAGTAGAATTTTATACTTAACAAAAAAAAACACAGGCAGAAATCCAGGACCCCGCACCAGTCGTTATCCACTTGCGCCATATCCGCTTTCTCAACATTACTATTGACGCTATCATTATCATCATAATCTCTTCCTCCGCCATCACCACCGTTACCCCTCCCACGGCAGCAGCTTGCACGTAGATATCTGCACGAAAAATCGTTTACCAAGGCAGTCTTGCTAAATATCAATGTAAAGGGACGACACGAAATACAGGAAATATCGGCACCATACAGTGGAAAGGTCGACGCTCTCCCAGCAAAATATTTTTTCGCAACAGATTTGAATAGAAATGGTGTCTGCTCAAGGCCACTACTATCCATGACCTTTCAACTCAGCAGGTACACAAAACTCAGAAACTAGGCAAAAAGACATTTTGCAACTCGATATGTTCCCCTGCAGCACATTCTCAGCTGCTCACGTTGAGCTTCTTCCAGAAAGTGTCAGACAATTTGAATATGTTTTGCTAGTGTCATGAGCCTCGTCTATTTGTGTCCTTTACTGCAGGTTAGTTTTTCTACAAATAATTTTCTTATCGGAGCAACAGGTGCTGGGGTTCTTAAAAAAATTAATTACGTCACCGGGATTTTAGTCATAAGCCATTTTGGACGAAAAAAAGAAAACAGAAAATGAACGACAGTGGAAAGAAACGCAGACGAAAGGGTAGACGAAACAAGGCTATGTGCAGACAACTAGAAAATTCAGAGACAAAAACTGACATTCTGCAGTCTCGTGGTATTGAAGTCAGCGCTACAATTACTGGAACATTTACCGCAGATCTGAAATGTGTTTCGTCATCATGAACCGAGTATTTTTATCAAAGAATTCATTATGGGCTCCGAAGGAAACATCTGCAAACAGTACATCGCACAAACACTGAGACCCAAACGGCATTGGTTTAATCTGTCCCCTCCTCCCCCGCGCGCTCTCTTCAAAAAAAGCAAAGATACCAGCACACGTATATCGTGGGTAAAAGCCTAAAATGGCATAGAAGAAACTCACGCATATTATTGTGCCGAATACTGTGCAAGTCTTTTTTGGCAGAGTTGCCTAGCTACTGTCTCAGTTTTGGAAACTAGCCCCAAGACTAAACCTGAAAAACTCGCACGGAAATCCCTGAAAGATTATGATCACACTAGTATTTCCAAGACGGTTAAAAACCTTCCAAGACCTCAGCATATCCCAGATTTCCGATTTTTTTCTCGGGTCTGCTTTCGAAAGTCCTAGACACAAGGCAACTCGCTCTTTGGGTAAAAGCACATTTCTCGGTAATGATAGTTTTATATAATACTCATACAATATCACGTGCATATTTACACGAGTGCGCTTATGTGCATGCACAATAACACAAGCCTTGAAATCCTGGAAGACAGCAAACAGACAAAAATATCAAGACACAGATGCACTGACACCCATGGAAATAAACGGAGGCCTCTGACCTGTTAACAAAAAATAACTAGATTGCTGACAAGTGTGCGCATCTGTAAGCAGTGAAGATAAAACTTTAAGAAAATTCGCAGATGCCTTTGATTGCAATGTGCGCCCTGTAAAGAAGTTTGTTTTAAATAAATTCTCAAGACATTCCACTAGACATCATATTATCGGAAGGTATTGTTAAGAAGCGGTGTACAGCAGAGGTTCGCGATTGTTAGGAAAGTAAAATTGCTCGTGTGCGTGCTTGTTTATAAATATTTATGCTGTCGAGACAAGAAGGAAGTACGGTGAGATTAAAAACAATATATGTAAGCAAAATGAGAGACGTAAAAGGATAAGGAGGAGAAGAAAGAGAAAGGAAGGAAGAAGAAAAAACGAACCAGGAAAGAAAGAAGAAATGAATGAAAAGAGAAAGATGAAAGTGTTAACCTGCAGGACCTGGACAGATACATAGCCCGCACGTGTGGAGATGGCGAGCCCGCGGACCTACAGTTCACACGATCACGTTCTCGGGAGATCCTGGCGGGGCAAAATGTCAGGATCAATATCCTGGCGGATCTCCAGAGGACCCTGCATCTCCAGCCCCTTCGCTATCACGTGCGAGGAAGAAGCAATAGCTCATCTTATTCCTTCGCTTTTTCTGCTTTCTTCATTTATTTGTTCTTCGTCGTTTTTGTGCTCTCTGGTTTTCTCTAGCATTGCGGTCTCATGCAGTACCTTCTGTACCGGGTATATCCTGATGAAATTGTTTTTTGTTCTGCTACTGTCTCTATCGCTGCAGCCACCACCATCGTCATAGTTGTCGTTCTAGAGGCAGGGAGGTGAGGATGACTGCTCTGTTCTACCTTTATGGACTAATAAATAAACACATAATGATTCAGATATTAACCTTGATCTTAAGTTTGTTTTGTCCTTGGTGCAGAAGGCAGGCCCGTAGCAGGGCCTGTAGAATGTCACATGTCACTCCTAGGTTATCACCTGTCACTCGTCGTTTAGCCTGTTAGCTCCTCCCCCTCCCGACGCCTTGGAAGGTGTGCGATACGTCATTAGCCATGACAGGCTGATAGCTCCGCCCAACCTTAGCTGTCAGAACTGGTTTAAACTAGAACAGGTGGTTCCTGGAAACGCAGTGCGGAAAAAGCTCAGGGTACTTAAGCATTGGACATTAGGTGACATGACATGAGACACTCGGACACAGGACATGGAGAGAGAGTTAATGTAGGAAGACCAAGAGAAGCGGGCACGTGTAGACCCACGGACCTCTACCCCTCGCCATCTTAGCCAAGACGTGGAAAGAGCAAAGGGCTCCAGCATTTCACGCAAGTACACGGGGTGTATTTTGCCGACTACGAGAGAAACTAGTGAGTGACTGCGGTTGCGCTTTGTAAGACTGCTCTTGCCATAAACTTATCTTAGAGTCGGGGACTCGGGTTGATTTAAGATAGGTGGCTGTATCCTGCCGGAGACAAGAGACGTCATAAGCTAGTGGCGGGGCAATAACGCCAAGAGGTGGTCTAGAGTGAAGTGCTGGTCGTAGTGTTGTCACAAGCTTCCTTGTTGGTCGTTGAGTAGCTTTAGAACTGCGTATTGCAGAAGTAGTTGTTTCAGTAGTGACGAGAGTAGGAGCTCTGTTGTCGGTCACTTACAGTATTTGTGTATTGAGCGGGATCAAAGGCCGTTTGCAGTTTGATTTCCCCTCTGGAGTTTGATTATCTTCTTTGTCTGATACCACGTGGTAAGACGTAATCAGGCAGCGTCTTACCCTAGACATGAGCACGGTGATTCTTTGTAAATAATTTGTAGATATATTTGATGTTGTCGAGCCAGTTAGTGTTTGAAATATATGTTGAATAACGGTTCGCTGGAGTTGTGTTTTACGAGGGTGGGGGCTCTTGAGCTAGTAGTGTTTTGCCTGTGTGAGACTGAGCGAACGTGTCAGAGTATGAGATTCTTTTCCCTCGGTAGATTTCTCTAGTTATTCTCATTATTTCATAGCATCGTCACCCTTTGGTGTAGAAACCATTGACCTGATGCAGTAAAGGTTTTGGTGACGATTGCTCAATTAATCTACATTTTACGAGATCACCTTAAAAGTTTGTTCAGTAATTTTGGAGAAGTCGAGTCCAGTAAGTTAAGGTACCGCCCGTCACGTCACATAGAAGTGGTCCGCCCCTAGCGTGCCACTCCACATAAACCCCTCCAACCCCTATCCACTCCCCTACCCTACCCCCAACTACAAACAAGACAATTGAACGAACAAAAATTAAACAAATGCCTCTTTAGCTAATCGAATTCAGTTACCGCTTGTTTCATCTGCTGTGGGTTAATCCAGATAATAATGCGTCCTACTTCAAGATAAGATAAGATAATACTTTATTTCCCACGTGTAAGCATAAGACTTTTTCTTGGTGTCATAGAACAGTCAAATCTAAAAATAGAACAGAATGGGGACACTTCCCCATACACGCGCACCTACACACCCACACAACACCCTCGTCCTTGCTGCAGGCGCACACGTACCCGCAACCCCCCCCCCCACCTCCACCACCACCGCTACCACCCCACCCACCCCCAGACACACACATGTTGAGGGCAACTAAGATTGCGGGCGGTGATTCCAAGATGGCGGACGTGTTATCGGGTCACACCATAGAGATTGTGTTACTTCGAGACGTTACAGTGCAACTTTTTATACCTTTCCTCTTTGGCAGCAAAACTCTTAGGGTTCGATTACCACAATTTAATTTCTTTCGTTCTATTTTTACATCTATCTTGAAAGCTTTGTTCGGGGCGGGATTAGGGATTAGGATAAGTAACGAGCTGATTCAGAAACACCGCCCGCCATCTTGTTTCCCTGCGTGGTCCCCAGTAGCAAGTTGATTTTGTCTTGTATTGTTACAAACAGGACTACATGGAGTGGGCAGAATCTTACCCCCAGTACTTCGTCTATATAGTCTCGGCGCAACTTTGTTCAGGCTACAATAAACATAATCCATGATTTTTTACATACTTCATTTCAACGTGTACGGTTTATGGTTTACGGAAGGGGAAAAGGGGAGGAACAGTTATGGACAGATATAGGATTACAGAACTAGGCATGCGCAGAGGACAATTATCACAGATTCCCTATAGAAAGAGTGCGACCATGTATATTCAAAACTCACACCCATTTAAAAACTCACTCAGTATCATACCAACTATACTCAAGTGTTGTCGTTTCCATATGTGTGTGTGTGTGTCGGGGGAGGGGAGTATTTGTTGCTTAACGTTGCTTAGCCACCAACTTCCCGCCTCGGAAGCGGAGGCCTTAATCACTAGAGTACCGAGGCGGTCTTAATACAAGTCAGAAGCCCCACAGTGTTACTAAGACATTGTAAATGAGATTTAAAAGAAAATGTCATAATAAGGGTTAACTAAACAAACTAAACCACACCTGGCCAGCCCGACACCTGCACTAGCTCGTCCCTTCCCAGCTGTGCCTCAGGGCAAGTAACACCTTGCCCCCTGGCTTCTAGGGCCAGCACCCCTGATCATAAGTGTGAACAGGGACCTAACCTGGGCTGATGATGACGTGAGCGGCTAGATGGCGGCTTGAACAAGGGGACACTAGACCTTAATTAGGGCCGGAGAGTCGAGGATGGATCACACCTGGAATCTATGGTGTAATCTCCTTGACCCACCAGACCCCAAAACGTGACACCCTATATATATTTGTCTTTGTCCGTTCACATCTCTCCTATCGAGGAGCCCTCAAGGGATGCAATTTTACTCTAGACATACATGGATAGTTTCCCTTTCTGTCGATGCGGGCTCAAAAAAACGATATTGTTTTTACGCTGAAAAAAATTAAACGCCTAAAATACTATATATTTACACACACACACCAACACACACACACACCAACACACACACACACACACACACACACATGAAGGCTGTTACCTGAAGGGTTTTGAGAATGGACCCAGGGATAAAGTAGTTTAAAATACAATTTTTGTGGCAACCTGTTTAGTTTGTTCGATTCCCAACTTTGCCGGAAGTGTGTACCTGAAAAATTTTTCATAAAGCACAAAATACATAGGACGATTCCATAGAGGAGTTCTTCACAAAGGAGGAACTGGAAAAGATGTGCGTCTATGAGCAGAATCGTTGCAGGAATATTAGGAAAAACTACAAGATGTTAAAAATGTTGGTCAGTTTTAGTGTCTGTTCCCGTGCGAACGATAAAAAAAATTGTTGTATATTTTGTTCTGTTTCTGTTATACTGTCAGCATTTCTGATTTCTGAAACAGGTAACCATGGATGGGGATAAAATTACAAATAATTTAAGCACAGTCAAATAATTTTTCATACAGATTTAATCTAGTTTCTATCGAGTAACGAACCCCACAACTTCTCAACAGCGGTGTAGAAAAAAAATTGTATCTTAAACAACGAACGTCTCACCAAAAATAGCTGAAACTAAATAAATCTTACATTTCATTTTTACTGAGGATTTGATTCATTGTCTAAACTAATCGCTGCTTTTTCTGCAGTTTTGAGTACCTTACAATGTTTCCTCACCTTGCAATGTTTCTTTAGAAGTGGAAAAGTCAGCATTTTAGTGTTTTGCCTTTTGTCGTAGTTATGATTACTTTTAATTGGCATTTAATGCGTGGTAAACAGATTTCATTCTTAAATGAAGGTCTTGCTGCTCTAAAGCCAGATTTCATGCAGAGAAAGAACAAACACATCCCCAAACAGTGGATTGGTGACGTCACGGACCACGCAGGGGAAGCTGAGATGAATGAAAGAATGACCAGGAGTGGCTGCCCAAGCGCAAGAAACCAAGTATGTTGACTGAACTCATCGAGTCCAGTTGTAGCCAACGAGTTTCGAGCATGCAAAGACGGGCTGCCTAACTGTCCATAAAACTGCGGCGACTGTTAACCACCACCACCAACAACAACAACTGTCAGTTATCTTCTGCTGAAATCTGCTAAATCTTTGCCGAACCTTCGGCTGAAGCTTCTGCTCAGTCAACTTCTGCGCGCTTGCCTGTGTGCAACGTAGACATATTTGCATTCGAAGAGAGGGTGTGTGCGAGCTATGCTTGTGACTTGTCTAGTCATTGATCTAAAATCGTCCCCAGTATCACAAGTATTTCTGATAACGTTCTCTATTCGTGTGAAACCAATTCATTACCAACACATTAAAGCTTGGATGGACTGAAAAACTGGACAAAATTAGCGTAGGGAAATGTTCGTAAGTGTGCGAAAATAATGGTGGAGTCGATGTTGTACATCGTAAGAGCAGGAAAGAAAACAAGATCAGTGTCTGTGCTAAGAAGGACAACGATGGCGAACCCACGTGTACGATGAATTCTTGTGTAAGTAAGCAAGCATCATTGCATGTCACTGAGCCTCTGTCCAGAAATGTTCTAGATTATTACGTATATCGTTTATTTTCTTTGAAACTGTTGTATTATTGTCTAGTCAGTTTTGGGGAAGAGTGATTGACAGAAAACTTTATTAAATGTCCTCGGCGAAAAAAAATTTAAAAGCGAAAATAATTCAGGTCATACCCTTAACGTTTGATCTAAGAGATGATCATTTTCACAAGAAGTTTTCACTGTATGTGCTAAAGTAGTAGGATATGAAATAGTAATGTGTTGTTTTAGTAGCTAAATATATTTAACAGCGAAATATTAATGAAAATAGTCACAGTGGTTGCTGTGGTTGCTGTGGTTGCTGTGGTTGCAGACTGCGACGAATGCAATCTAGACCAAATCCTTGCCCGGGCGCACTCGTTCTGGTCCGTATGAGGGACGAGAGTTATTGGCCCTGATGTAGCCCATTCTTCTGGCTACTGCTGGCAGGTCAGGAGGTCATACTAGAGAGCTTTTAAACATCCACAATGGGTTTAATTAACAAGAAATTCACCCCATCTACTTCAAAATCACGTTTGTTTTGTCATTATCATGGATTTCGACCATCGCCTCTCTTTATCAGAAGTCTATTTCTCTCTCGCGCGCGCGCGCTGACCTGTCTCCCCTCTCGCAAAAAACTTCTCTCGACACATCAGTCCAGCATCATGCGAAATACGCAGACAGACCCCGAGTTGAAGGGAACACAGATGAAGATCAGACTATGCCACTACTACTGCTAAGCAAGTCACGAGCTTGGGTTCAAAAACAATACATGCGTGTAATTTTTGGAGCAGCCCTTGTATGTCAAAACACAAAGATGCCAGAACCCAACACACCAAGACTGCAGCATGAGTATAAAGAAGAGACAGTAATAGAACTTTGGGTCAAAAATAGAGCATATTGTCTACAACAACAGCAGGAGCAACAACAACAGCACCAGGAGCAACAACAACAACTCCTCGTCTTCTTCCTCTTCCTTCTCCTCCTCTACGACTAGCTTTTCTGGACCTTGCTTTAAACCTCCCAAACCCAAACAAAGATTTCTGGACAAGAGAACATGAAAGCTCAGTGCTAACCCAAACCACAGATGTTTGACTAATACATTCTCTTAATGTTACAGGCATACACGGAGGGCAAGCCGTCTGACTTTGTGGACCCCACGACTGTAGTGTTCAAAGCTACGCTTGCACGATGTTTGAACAAAACCTGGCCGCTTATCAGTTCCGAGGGCAGATCTTCTACCGCTCGCACTGTCAGATACAAGTAGGCCTACCGGGGTTGTCTTCACATATTATCGCTAGTCGATCTACCACTGTCACAGTCGACTACAGGCAGCAGGGTTAATCTTCATAGAATATCATTACTCAAGTTACCGCTGTCACCGTGACAAACAAGTGAAGTCAGCATACAGCTCCATCGGGCAAGCATTCACACCAAATCGTACATGTAATTCCACCAGTGACCATACATCTTCGTTACGCAAGCTACCGTATTCACAGAGGCCTTCATCTAATGGCATCACTGACCGTAGGGTTTCCTTACACAAGGTACCATTTTCACAGGGACATACATTTCACGGCACTAGTGATTTAGACTATTCAGTATATAATCAGTTGAATTTATTCCTAGTTTTGTTAATCCTCTGCCACTGTAACTGAATTATACATCTAATATGAATACTTACCAAAACTTTCAGTACACAATGTACAGCTCTCACTGTGGCGTATATCTCATGGTACCATGATCATAAAAAGTCTGTTCTCTTCCTGCAGTATGATTAGTCCCTGTCGAGAGTCTGTTTCCTGTTGTAAAAGATTTTTTTAGATCGATGGAATTCCAGAGGAATTATTAGAATGCCAAAATGCGTATATGGTTATTACCAGTCTGAGAGTATCTGTGTCCTGTGACAGCGCGGCACACAGAGCTTCTGAGCTGGTATGGCGCAGAGTAGGGCCAGGACCTGGGGATCGAGAGGAACAAGGAAACTGCTTAGAGAGATTATCTTTCGTAATAAGTGTGACTTGAGCGTCAGAGAACTCACTTCTTACTCGTCATATGCGAGGGCTGGGGAAGTAATAGAAATGACAGAAACATTGCTGAACAGGGCGAAGCAAGGAGTAGGCAGCAAAGTCTGCAAGGGCTAGTACACACATAATCACGATAACTGCAGCACCAGATCAAGATGTGTCCTGGAGATATTAAATGTCAAAGTTATGATTGCCTGGAGTAACAAACTGAAACTTTTTACAAAATAATTTCTTTGCTCAGTATCTAACAATGCCCAACAGCAATCCCTTTTTTCTATTGTTTCTTTTTTTAAATCCATTGTTTCGAGATATTAGTTCTATCATTTGTAGACATGCGTTAAAGTTGTGTACAACTGACGCCAATTTTTATTCGGTGATAATAGTTCTACGTACAAACAACTAATGCCCGTGTGTATTTTGCAGGTGTCTTTCCCTGCCCACACTGCAGGTTGGCTTTTTCAGACAGCAGCTACCTGGAAAGACACACGGACCGAATGCATGGCCCCCTTCGTGCTGCCAACAATCAAAGGTGAAGCAGAGGGGTATGGACCGGTCTACAAACAACGTTAGATCCTATCACGTCGAGGACCGCGTACTGAGCGAAACCAAGATCTTAATCTACAGTTATTATAAGAGGCACGAACAATCTAAGACTGACGATCCCCCCGGCAGACGTGAGGCGTCGCAAACTTTGAACGACTGGCATAGTGTGGATACAAGTACCACCACTGACACAGGAAACCAACCACGCAGAAACCAGGCTTGGGGCAAGTAGTTTAATCAGCAATGTAACATGATGGTACTTTTAACGACTGGCACAGTGTACATACAAATACGACAGCTGACACCAGAAACCAACTACACAGAAACCAGGCTTGGAGCAAGTAGGTTAATCAGCAATGTAGCATGATGGTACTTTGAAAGACTGGCACAGTGTACATACAAATACGACAGCTGACACCGGAAACCAACTACACAGAAGCCAGGCTTGGGGCAAGTAGTTTAATCAGCAATGTAACATGATGGTACAAATGAACAACACAACTACTAAACGAAAGTACAATTCTGCGACATGCAGCAATATGTTTACAGCAACTTCTGCACAAAGTAGAAACACAATAACACACACTGCCAAAAGATTCTATACATGTAAAATGTGTGGCAAGACATTCAGATATAGTGTTCATCTCAGTACACACTTGCCAACGCAGACAGGCGAAAGACCCTATACATGTAAGACACGTGGCAAGAAATTCAAACGACATGGTATCCTCAATAAAGACATGCAAACACACACTGGCAAAACACCTTATACATGTAGAACATGTGGCAAGACATTCACACAAAGTAGTCACCTCAATAGTCACATGCAAACACACACGTGAAAGACCATAGAAATGTCAAAAGTAGCAAGACATTAACAAACCCTCAACAGATACATGCGGACGCACACTGGAGAAGCACCCTACACATGCAAAACATGAGGCAAGACATTGGCAGACATTAAGAGCGCCAGACTAAGACATTTCCAGCAAGCCGATTTTGATTGACTGCTTTTAAAGTGGTCGGGTGGGGTTGCTTGGCTGCTGTGTTCGCTTTTTCCCAGAAATTTCTTGGGATTTCGCTTATCCACAAGTTCGCGCTTCCGGTACCGCTTGGCGTGATACCCAAACGGCGCTGGAGGCAAGCTTGTGCCAGTCATGATCGTGAGTTCCGGTTTGCCTTCATCCTCTCAGTTAATCAGCCATGCACACCCACGAACAGTCACCAAAATTCATGGTTTTAGGCCTAAATAAAAGGTTTTAAAGGTATATCAAGCATCAGAAAGCACTTTCTGAATTGTGTGATGCATAATATGTTAAAAACCGACACTTGAGTACGTACATTTTACAGATTTGTGTGGGTACTTTTATCGTCTGCTCGTCCGACGTGTATACGAAATACCAAACAGCCACCGAAATCCATGGTTTTAGGTCTAAATAAATGTTTTTAAAGGTATAGCAAGCATCAGAATGCAATTTCTGAATTATTTG
>SMGT01015420.1:474470-540516 GCA_004794575.1 Lanistes nyassanus | reverse complement strand
CACACATTGCGTAAGACGCCACCGATGTAAAACTCTTCTGTTGTTTTTACACCCGATAAATGAGCAGGTGTCACCACCACCTTTTTGATATTTTTTTCTTCGATTTCTAGCTGGAATGCGAGCCCCTTGCGAGATGCAGCTATCACTTAAAACTAGCTAAGCGGAAGTGAGGATCATGAGCCTCGAAGTGGCTTGAGACATGGCCCCGGCCACAGTATCCTCAAATGGCGTGCGCGAACTTGTGGATAGGGCAGTTGATGTGGAATATTCGATCCGCACTAGGAAAGAATCCACAGATTTAATTTTTGCCTGATGTCATATCGCATTGGCTTACCTGTCGCACTGTACGTATGACCCTTCTTTTGTTTTTCTGGTTTATAATTGGCTCTGGTTATTTCTTCTGCGTCGTTATATCATAACTTTTATCACTTCACTGGATGAATGTAAAAGTCAAATATCAGGTTCTTCCTTTGTCTTTCTCTAAAACTGGATGTTAAGGTGAGGTGTGTGTGTGTGTGTGAGGGTGTGTTTGTGTGTGTGTGTGATATTTTGAAGGAAGTGTTGTTCATGGACCACAGTGTGGGCGCTGGATAATATACTTCACTAGTGCGACACAATAGTGACATCGCGCAGCCACACACGCAGGCAGTACACCACAGCCTCGCACACACGCAGGCAGTACACCACAACCTCGCACGCACGCACAGCAATCCCTCTCTGTACTGGGAAGCTGGGTGCAGAGTGGGAACAGATATTGACAGGACGAGGATCTTTTTCTCGCAAGAATGAAAATTAAGGCGGGAATAGATCACAGCTCGAGATGAGATAAAACTTTACTCGGTAGGGCACAGACCACAGCCATCATAAATTATGTAAGAATCTATACCATCTATACTTTCTGCACCAAAATGAGAATCATCGCAAAACGAGCTTGAGGCAACGAAAACTACAATTAAAACAAAAAAATATACAGCTTGGGTTACACATGCACACACACACACACACAATGTGCAAGGAATGCTACTATCAGATGTCTGAAATTATTAACACGATTTGATATATCTATATATGGGCATAAAACGAGATACGTACAAATCTGGGTCTCACACGAACCATAATCCATACATCATGAACTTCCCATGTCACCATGTGTTCGCGATAGACGATTCGTAACGTTATGTGCACAAAGTATGGGCTTAACTTTCATTATCTATCGCAAAACGAAAAAAAGATAATTCTGTGCATTTCCCTGGGTGTTTGAACAGCTGATTGCAGAGCAGTGATTTGTGTGGTTCTCTGGTTTGCAAAACACGTTTCATAATAATTATGCGGAGTGATAGCAGACGCGCCATTACGCCAAGCGCTCGTCGGTGTCGATCGTGCCAACACTTTTGCAATCGGAGTACAATATCCGTTTGTATAGATCATCCACTGCCGGACTAAGATGTCACTAACACCTTGATACGTTTCGTGGTGTGATCCAATCGAAGTTCTTATTTTTTGTGATGCATCTGGGACAAAATGAAGTCAAAACAACAGTAGAAAGCATTCAGCACGTGTTGAGGTCGTCAACCGAACTGTGGCACGCGGAAGACAGGATTTCCTGATGGCGTCTGGGAGGGGTGGGGATGGAGTTTGCCTGGCGGGGGTGAGGGTTTCATGGAGGCAATACCTACTGTACACCTCACCATCACCTCCCTACCCCTATCCATCCCCCCCAACCAGTGACTGAGACTCCCAGTCCTGCCCGCTAACCTCCACCCTTAAGTGATCGTTGCGGTGGGACGTCAAGCAACCAAACAGCCATTGACTGCAGACGTCAGGAAAGCGTAGCTGGCAATCAGCCGCATCCGCAGCCCTTGGAGTGTAGGAGCGGGAGGCTGAAAGGACGTGGGGGAGTAAGATAAATGCTGCTACAGCAGTAAGGGAGAGGATTTTTTCCAAAGGGAGAAGGGAGGAAAGAAGGAGAAAGGAGAGAAAAAGATGTCTGATAATGTAGGACGATAGTCGCATTGCCAGGGGGTGGGGTGGGGAAGGAGGAGGGAGGGAACGCTAGCTAGGTTCCCAACGTGTGGCTTGTAGATCGCGAAAATTGCCAGTACGTAGTACCAGAGCTGCACAAGAAGTGTCAAAGGACAGACTTCTCAGTTAGTCCCCAAAAAGATAACTAGTAACGATCAGTCTGCGTAGAGACAGTTTTAAATAGAATTATTTACTGGTCTAGCACCTAGCAATGCTTGCCAGTGATTTCCACCGTCACGCCACCTGCCAGAAATTCAGACAATAAAGTGTTCGCGTAGAGATTCGTAAGAACCCAAACGTCGATGACGGGACATAGGCACTGTGGAATAGGAACGGCCTTGACCTTCCCACGAAAGCAAAATAACAACAGCAGTAAGAACACAACCGTTTTGGCACACGTTGCCTTATTGATGCAGTTACCCTACAGCGGTAATGCCAGATGACACAGGGCTGGGATCATCACCACCTTCCTGCAGCAGCAGCAAGTGACTCGATTGGATTGGCAAGCGAATTTACCGGGGACCTTAATCCATTCGACCACCTGTGGGCAAATCAGCCACCGCCAGCTGACTTTAACTAGCTGTTCCTTTTGCTTCAGGCGATCCCGTAGAAGACGATAGGCACACTGGCTCAGTCCATGCGACAACGGTAGCTTGCTTGCGCGCAGACCAACGGAGGGTTTGGGCATTAATTATTCTGTGCTGCACCTGCACTGACTTTTGTATACGTGGCTGCATGTCCTTCGTGCAGGCCCGTAGCACGGGCTGTATAAATAGTCCGGCCCTAGCGTCCCACTCATTACCAACCTACCTCAACCACCCACCCACCCCCACCCTACACCCAGCTACAAACAAGACAATGGGAGGAACAGACACTAAAGAAGTGTCTCCTCAGTCAATGGAATTCAGCGACATAGACACCAGCAGACAGGCAAAAAAGAAACTACAACTAAATAAAACAATAGAATTAAAATTTCTGGTGTAAAACATTAATTGCGTTCTAACACCTTGTCCCAGAAACTCCTAGGCACGTTTTTATAGTCAGCTAGACCATCTCCGCACCACACTCGCCGCGCTTGACAGTAAGGGTGGACTTGGACGCCTGCAAGACACTCCATGGTTCTTGAAAAATTCCAATTTCAAAGGTCCCTAAAATGACCCGGTGGGGCTCTGTTGCAGAAAAACAATTATCCACCTGTAGAATGTCAAGTGCGTCGGTTCTATCCTTGTGGATGTGCAGAAGCAAGAGATGGTTCAGTCTATCCTCGGCCATTTTGATGGGAAGGTCCTCACTCTGCACAAACGCTGAAAGAACGCTCGCTGACTGCGTTAGTAGCTATAGTTGGCATCATCAGCACCAGCTTGAGGAGCAGAAGAACCCACTGCCACTGGGGGAGGGACTGGAAATACCTGATGATGTCTGACAACAGGATACATAACAAAGTCTTCCTGCTCGAAATGAACCTCGATAGCGGCCAGCGTCAACTGGTTGAATGATGCGCCTCTAGTAGTCTTCCACATCGGCGGGGTGATAAGCAGTTCTCTGATCACCAGCGTCCAGCCTGGCCGGGGCTCTGCGCTGACGCCGTAGAATAGGCGGTCAAACTCCAACACCAACAACAAGAGAGACCACAACAAGGAGAACAACTCGTCGTTTCTCGGAAAACAGTTTTGCTAATCATCTTTGCAGCGTTCTGTGCATGTCCAGTCGACATTTCCTTGATGCTGGGGAGCTGCTCTGAAGCTGTCGCTGACGGAGAAGTCTCTCTGTTAAGGAACCACCAAAGTAAAAATCAAGTCTTCCATGTGTTTTCTGGATTCTCTGATTCTCATTTTCGTTTCTGTGTCACTTCGGGATAATCCAAGGCACGGAGATGACAAAGCGGCATGAAACTGGAATTCGTGTCGTCTGATATTTTTTACGGCTTGATTCAGGTTTCTCCTGCTGGTTGATTTCTTTTCTTGGCCAGGTACTACGACCCCGGAAGGTCGAAAGAAATAAAGAAAGAGAAAGAAAGAAAAAGAAAATTCATTTGTTCACATCTTCAGTTTCGAGTTAAACTAGCAGCCGCACATAAACCCGATGTCTGCGGGCTAATTAACTGACGGTTTCCGCCCAAGAAAGCTAATTGTATTACTGACCTCCACAATTTTCGTTTTGGATTTTTCTCTCCCTCCCTTCTTTAACCCAGTTCACTCTCCTACTCGTGTAAACCTGCCGGCGTCAATGTTCTCATCAAAAAAAAAACCCTCGCTGTTAGCGCTACTTTCCTGCTTACACCCACCCCACGTCCCCGCCCCATCCCGGTCTGTGTGGGCGAGAGAACAATGGTATTCGTCTCTGCGCTTGTTTAAATTATTAACTGAGTTAAATCCTGATTGCAGCACTCTCCGCTAAATAGGTTTGCTCTCTCTCTCTCTCTCTCTCTCGTTTTCCTTTTTCTCCATCTTGCGCTGTGCTAGACGTGAACTGAAACGGACGATGGACAAAAGAGTGCGTGAAGCAACACAAAGTAAGAGAGTAACTGTAAGGACATGATGTTCTGGTCTTTGTAATGTGACCCCTTTCGCAGCTCCGGGTCTGCAGTATTTATCAGAGGCTAAGTTAACAAGGTTGAACTACGCTGTATCAAAGCACAAGTCTGCTGCAAAGATTTCGTATATATTGGAATCTATATGTAACAGACAGCTCACAAAGAAAGGTTCCTTCACCTCCCGAAAATGGTGCGTTCATTCGGAGAGGAAATGATATTTATGCACGAAGTACTCGCGGTTCTTCTCTGATGCGAACATATCTTTTACGTAGTGTATACAGAGACTTGTACAGCCTCCCATGGGGAGGGGAAAACTCATTGGTAAGAAGTTACTGGTTTATCAGAGTTCTCCTGACAAATTGCAAAAGTTCTTTTAAACAGGTAATGGGGTGGGGGGGGGTAGGAGAAGAGAACAAATGATTCAAAACGACGTTAAAAAAGCCCTCTATTCTGAAGTGCACTTAGTGTGTATGTGTAAGGAAGTGAAGAGTGCCATTCAAAAGGGGAAAAAAAGTCCTTCCATGAGTTCACTTGATGTAGGTGGGCTCCCGGAGAAAGGGAAAACATTTGCACAGCACGGCAGCCGATCCAATGATTTGCGTACTGCTGTTAAGGAATTAGATTTCCCATTCATTTTCAAACAGACAATAGACTGATCTTTTTATGGGTTGCTACCGGTGCATCGGGGACAAGATATGATCAGAATTAACTCGTAGAAAAGTTACAGAGTTCTAGTTCATAATGAAAAAAATGGAAAAGCTTTTTTCACAAGCATAGTTTCAGAAAATCACGTTTCTCAGAGTCTGTGCACTGTGTTAGCCTCGGAAATCATCTAATAGTATCTCTGTGTTTTAATGGTGATACTTGATCCAATGAACATTTAAACACAAGAAAATAATGCTAACATGCATTATGTTGGCTATATAATACAAACACATAGCTAATGTAATATTTGTGTATATTCACAATAATGTATAATAAAAAATGTCAAAACATTCACTAATTTGTAGGAAGGCATATAATTCAGCTCAGGGTGCTCTCCAGTGGCGTGCAAGGGCTAACCTGTTTCCATGTAAGCTAAGGTGCTTGCCCTAGCACAGCTTGAATCAGAAGTTCGTTTCCTTTTCACGTAAAATACGCCACATAACGTCAGCGGCCCACCTCCTTCACAAAAACCTCCATCACAAAAATCTGGCGATTACCTGTTAATAAGAAAAGAGAATCTGATTAGCCAAGACCCTGGGAAAGGACAAAAGCTCTGTAGCGGGCTAACCTCAGTGAAATTAAAGGTTTTTTCCTGTAAGAACATAATGACTCTGATCTTTGGCAAGAGCTTGGCTTTTGACCTTGTATGTGTTCATCTAATCTTTTTCAGAGCCTTTTTTTTAACAATTGCACTCTGTTAGCTTTTCATTGTCTGATTTCGAAAATAATTAAAGCCTCTGCATTGTCTGCAATGCCGGCAACTTTCCAACACCCTCTTGTCTGTCTTTAGAAGTGAATGTTCCATAAAGTCGTTGCGACTTTTGCGGCGCGAAGGGTCGTTGACCTTGACAGTAACGAAGGTCTGAATGTCTCATCACGCGTATCATCCCTTCCATCGAGGAATCCTTCCGCAAGACACACAGTCGCCTGGCCAGCTCGACCCTTCAAAACAGCTACCTTGTGCACATGATGGCGGAAATCCGGATGCTGACGGCCAGTTCTTCACGGCGCGCGATGAGATAAGCGCCACAGGGACGCCAGAACCCAAAGAAAAAGGGAGGAGGGGCGGGGTGTGGATAAGGCTGCAATTGCCGTCCGGAAAGACGGCGCATGCCCACAGAGATCCCTCTCCGGTCGCGGCAGCTGCATTCAGAACCCACACATCCACGTCAGTAAACTATAAAGGTCACGAATAAAGAAGTCATGCAGTCAAGGACACGAGTAAACACAGACATCATTATCCTTCGTTTGCCAGATCACGTGTATCCCGCGTCTCACTGCTGTAAAATACAATATTGTGCCCAACACCCCAACACACGCTCACGCGCAAGCACGTGACACAGGCAAACCTATTCTTGTTGCAGTAATGGGCACTTATCTGCACAGGATCTGCAGAACGCTTTAACCCTATTCTCTCGGTCAATGAACTTGTTACCGTCGACACATTAGTTCTTTTCTCATCTGCACTGATCCCATTTACAACTAATTAGCTCAATGAGGTTTCGTTTGCACAGAAATAATCAAAAATGTTTTATCGTTTCCTTTTACCAAAGAAGGAGACAGTTAGCATTTCTGAACAAAAAGCAATTAATCTTTAAAAACTGTTGCTCATTAGCTTCGAAACGCTTTCAGAAGCTCATACACCTCAATCAAAACATTTTTTTCCGATGAAATTCACAGTATGTTCAGTGTGTTTCTTTCTGTTGTGTTTTCAATCGGGCTCTTATTTAAAATACACTGTTGTGTTGAGGTGGGTTTAAATTTGACATCCTTTGGGAATATGCTTCTTTCCCTTCTTACAAAAAATTGGATTTAAAGCAATCCCATGAGGCATAGAAATGATTTCATGTCTCCATTTTGTAATTTAAAATTCTAAACCAAGTAAACAAATACTGGCCTCCGTAATTTTTTTGCGATTCAAACTTTTGAATGCAAAATGTCGTAGCATTCTGTTTTGACCAGTCAAAGGTCGGCATGCTAAAAACAACCACGATGTCTGATACTGTAGTGGTTTGGTACTAATGCAGAATAATGACAACTCTTTCTAAGGCCTGATAGGCAGGATAAACCAGTTGACAGAGCTGGGCGTCAAGGGACCTTACCACGCATTCCATTCACTTTTTCACTCCAGCATCATTCATCACGCTTTTCCGTCCCTTTCGGGAGATACAGGATTTGCTGCCGATTTGACGTTAATAATAATGTTAATAATAAAAGGTTGATATACTGTAAGCAGAGGGCCAAGTGGTTAGATTGCTGTCCTCCAAACCCGAAGACCCTGGTTCGATACCCGTGCGCCGTACTACAGAAATGGATGCCTGACCCACGTTTCAAGGGAAGTAAAGTAGCGAAAGGTGGGTAGGTAAGTTTAGAGGAACAGTGCATCCACCTCTCACTAATTTTGCGCTGTGGGGGAACGGGCTCCTATTACTAAGCGAGGCACCGAAAGAACCAACAGATAGCTGCAATATGACGGTCAGCGCGGAGAAGGAGATTAATGATCGGGGGATGGACGCATGGAGTCTGAACAGCGTTAGAAGAGGTCAAGAGACAACCTTTACTTATATGCTGTAAGTCTAGTGCCCTCGCAAGCTCAGTCGTCACGTGACCAGGGACTGTCCACAAACAAATAGTGACGGTCAAACAGCGGTCAAGTCAAGACGGGTCAAAACAGCCAATTATCGGCTTTTCACGGCCAGTGAATCATCACGAGTGCAGCCCCTTGTCAGGGGAGGGAATCGGCCTCTGCGTGAACTCACCGCTTGATCGCGATCCGTCATTTACGACCATTTGGCACTAACAGAAGCCTTCAGCTGCTAGACGCCATCCGTTGTGAGCGAGGGACAGCCGAGAAGGACAGCTCTCGTACTTCCACTTCCAACGATAGGATGAAACGAAGGAAACACTAAGGAAAAGAGACAGGTTGCTGATTCTAATTTTTATTTTTCGCAGAGACAATGACCATGGCAGCAGGCCAAAATGTGGTGTGGATTCGTAGTTTTATGTGGGCTTTTTATTTATTTGGAAGAAAGATCTATATGGAAATCGCGTTATGGTCCTAAATGCGCTTTGTATACGCACTAATAAAATGAGCGTATACCGACGAAATGCTGAAATTTGTGAAAATGCTTCGCTTAGCCGCGTACTTTTTCTGATAACTATATATATATATATAGGGCTGTGGTGACAAAGTTCCGTAGCCCGTGCTGTTGTTCTGGGCGAGTTTGCTGAGAGCTATTTTCGTCTCATTGACCAAAGCTTTTCCCTTGTGGTTTCCATTTTTAAGGCGATGCCGCCTGGTGACGTGTTTGTTAGCGAAGATGTTGTTGTGCTACCTGTTGATCTCGCGTTTGATGGAAACAACGCCCACTCTGGGGACTTAATGAACACGAGCCGGGGGAGGGAGGGGCATATATTGTGCAAAAAAAGCGTTGTCCTCAAAGACAAAGCGCATGTTTATCTCACGTAAACACACATTTTCGGAGAGAGAGAGAGAGAGAGAAAGGGAGAGAAGGAAGAGGGAGGAAAGAGGGAGTAAGTGAGGAGAGACAGATGGGGGAAGGTAAGAGAGAAGGTTGTGTGGTGGGGAAAAGGTCAGATTAATTTTACGGTTTTGATTTTCAAGGGAAAAGATGCCATGTTGGTAAGCGTTTTATAATTGTTCGACACGTTTATTTCTGATATTAACCACACGACAGATATGCCTCGGACCTGGTCCGATTCTGAAAAATGAACAGAACAGAAAAAGAAAGGAACTCTGGCCAGTGATGAGAGGAGATCGACTACGGTAAATATAGCGAGGTAATAATGTTGAATGACGTAATTACTGTGCAGTGGTGTACTGTCTGGTGTGGCAAATGCAGTCCGATAACGACGTCAGGTGTTCTGTGCGAGAGGTGACTGCACTTTGGTAACAGCTTTGCAGTGTCAGGTATGGTAGCAGTAGAGAAGTAGCGATATTCGGGTATGGTAACTACAGAGAAGTAAAGCTGAAGCGTGGCAACTGTACAGCAGTAAAGCTGAGGTGTGTTAACTGAGCAGCTGTGAATATTAGGTTTCGCAGCAAATGAAACTGTAGCCCAGTGAAATGACACAAACAGGAATTGCAGCAATAACTGTCAGGTGTAGTGACTGCAAAGCTATATAAAAATGTCAGGCAGCACAATTACATTGCTATTGCAGCGTACTAATGTTGCTACTGTAGCGCACTAATATTGCTATTGTAGCGTACTAACATTGCTATTGTTCCGCACTAACATTGTAGTATGCTATTGCAGTGCAGTAAGGTTGTGACGTGAAGTAATGCGGATGGTATTTGTGTCACTTTATGATCCCAGATGAATATACAGAACAAAGAAAAAGACGGACGTCCTATAGCTCTTGCTCAGTGAGTATGGACATTACTGAAGGGTCTTGCAGAGTTCTTGACAGACAATTATCCTGTGTTTTGCATGTGCGTACGTGATTATAAACTCTCCTTTTCCTGTTTCCTTCTGTTCTCTCGAGCGCTTACTCTCTCCTTCCCTCCCTGCCTACCTACATGTTATGCGCACGCTTACAAAGGCAAATACACAAGCGCGCACTCCCAGAAGGTTCGACACCTTTTTATGTTCCCTAACATTCGTCTGAATAACCGCATCACGTTTTCTACCCTTCAATATTATATCACATGCCTTTGAAAAAGCTAGAAACGAGAAAGCCCGAGGGAGAGAGGGTTTTATGTGTTACAAAGCTGTGCAATTTCACCACTTTCCATTGGGGGGAGGGGTGCTCCTTAAAGATTTGACACTTTGTGTAACGGCCAGCGAGAAGCTCCTGTTGTTGCTGATGTCCTGCTTCTGTGCGAGTTGTTCATTCGCATTTTTTATCATTCACAACTGGATGGCTGAACTGAGAACAAATGTCGTTTGCAGAAGATTACTCCGTAGCTACAAGCGAGTTGTTCAGTCAGACAGGACAGATACCTGTCTGAATATCAGGGTGAATGGCTGGGTGGCTGGCAGACTGCTGGATGAAGCGACTGACGGGAGGGAGTGTATATGTGCCTGCATGTGTGTGCGTGAATGTGTGCACGTGTGAGTAAGTATGCTTTCGTGTGCACATGTTTGTGTGTGTGTGTGGGGGGGGCATTCGCGAATATGTTAATGTGTTTGTATGTGTGGGTCTGCGTGTTTGGGCTTACATATGTATGTGTGTGTGCATGCGTGTCCGTGTATCTTATCTGTTTGGTTGTGGTGTGGGTGGGTGGATGATGTACATTTGTAGAAGCTGCACACTGGGTGGAAAACACAGAAGCAGCTGAGACTATAAGTATCAGCCACTATATATTTCTTCCAGCGTCACGTGACCATGTCACTCCAGCGTGTCGGGAGTTAATTCCAGACTGATGGCTGCAGTAAGATGGGCAGGGCGGACAAGCAGATTAATATGCGGGGAGATAGTCGAGTGGAGTTGCACAAGGTTCAAGTCTAGGAAATAATCCTTGGCCACACCTAGATTCAAACCACGAACCTTCCATCCATAAACCATTAGGCTGAGCCGTAACCCTCTTCTCTCTAGACTAGCCACTGCTGTATTTACAGAAAAAAACGCTATTGGCCCGCCGGGAGTGTTTAGTCCTCCTTAAACACGAAAGGTTGCTTAGAAAGATCAGGATACAGGCACGGACAATTTTTAAAACTCGTTGATATACTCTAACTGCCCTTTTGCTTCCTTGCTTAAGCACCAAGACACATGATTTGAGGAAGGTGTGTTCCATAGGATGAAATATAGTTCAAGACACCTAGTCTCTTCAACTGAGGGATTTTTTTTTAATATCGGACAATCCGAGACTACACACGCTGATTACACAATGGCACTGAAAGTCTGGTGATCAATGCCTGGACCGTTTTGGGGCGTTAAATCATTGTGGATATATTACCTTTTGCTTTGGAGGACAACTTGTTAACAGGCTACCAACCCTTGCTCTAACAAATTCAAATCGATAGCTACCACTGGCTGGGATCCTGCCACCGCACTAGCACGCAGTTGAGGTCTCAAAGTACAAAGAGAAACAAAATCAATTTGGAAGCTAGGTGAAATTTTTTTTAAAAAAAACAATGCCTCTGCACAACAGGAATTCACATCCCAATGACAGCAAATAGAGCTGCAACTTACTGTAGCTCGCGCACGATTATGATCGCTCGGAGGATGGAGTCTTCGTGGACTTGCGGAGGGACCACGTGGAAGGTGCTAGAACAAAGGGTGCAGCGCGCGATTTCATTCCTGCACATTAGGGGAAATAATCGATGGGACATGCTGCTGCATGCCTGGGGGAAGGGGGAGTTACTTCATGCTGCCGCTTTATGTACGTAGTGTTGTCAATAGGTTTTTGTTTCCGGGCCGTTGGAAGGAAATTGATGCAATCGCTTGCCACGCGTGACAGCTACACATTAAGGCATATCACTGGCCATAATGTTTCATATCAAAACAGGGGAACTGATAGATGCTTTTCTCTCACGAGGACTCACCCGTACGTGTGAGCAGGGTAGAAGGAAACAGGAATGAAGGAAGGAATAAATGAAGGAAAGGAGAACTGATAGATGCTTTTCTCTCACGAGAACCCACCCGTACGTGCGAGCAGGGTAGAAGGAAACAGGAATGAAGGAAGGAATAAATGAAAGAAAAGGGAAAGAAAGAAGGAATAAAGGAGGATTGAAGAGACAGACGGAGAGTCACAGCAATGACGTGGATGCATACAGGTAGAACAACAGGTAGGTGTGTCTACATTTCTTTCAATATCTTGACCAAAGCATGCTGTTCAGTCTGAAGGCATTTACTTTTATCGAACGCCTATGACATGATAAACAGTCGGTAAACTACGTTTGTCTACTGTACTGTTCGGCTGGTCAGCGTGTGCGCGCGCGTGTGTTTATGTTATACTTTTCTAATCTGTGCAAGGTTATAGTGGTTCCAAAAAGCAGTTCGTTTTAAAAGCAAAAATCAGTACGTGGTTTTGACTGTCAAAAGCATCCATTACACATATTTTTTTCTGCTAGCCTTCGCTTACATGTTTCATTTTATTATGTTCTTGATAAATTATGGGAATGACAAGGTAATGACTGAAATTTCGCCAGTGCACGCCTACAGTAAAGTCGACAGCAGTATGTTCGATCTTTCGTCCTTGTTGTACGATAACTTCATTATTTTGTTGCAATCTTACAACATAAGTGGTTTAATTTTAAAATATTATAATATAATAAAGACCTGTCGGAGTGAATTACAGAATGTATATGCTACAGGAAAAGCTCTTCTTAGTTGTGGCAGTTGCATTGAGCATTGATACAACTTACTTCATCCCGACGAGTATCCAGAAGTCACGAAATCCAGAGCAAGGTTGTCGCTGTTTGTCCCTCTATCCAGTAGGCATGTTGTAACACCGTAGATGATGGAAACAAATTATTCACGTCTTCTGTCACAGGACGAAGCCACTCAAAGAAATTCTCTTAGACTCACGTGACCGGAGATCATATGTTCACAGAATATCTCCTGCCTGGTACGTTACAGTACGTAATTCAAGAACTTCAAGACTTTTTGTAAACTTGTATCCTTCGTAGAAAGACGTAGACTGCGAATTGTTTGTGTAAAGGCCTCTTTAAGACCGGAATAATGTAAAGACAAATAGTTTATCTTGCAAGAACGAAGGTCTAGCGTTAAGGAGTTCGGTGCGGACAAATTTTAAGGCCGGCACATTACTGAGTATATCGTTAGAATGTACAGTGTGGTAACTCAGTCAGTAGAGCCACTCTGTCGCAAACCTCCTGGAAGTTCGTGAGAGATCAGTGCCACAAAAATACGCATATAATAGTCTGTCTTGGAGCCACAGACCTGTCTCAGACCAAGCACTAACATCCTGTTGTTCCCGGAAAACGTCTCCAGTTCCAAAGCAGTACTTCCTCGATAGTTAGTAAGCAGTAAGTCGACTTAACCAGGTAAGGCTGTCTGAAAGTTTGTGTTATTATTTATTAGTCTGTATGATCCGGAAAGACTGAAAGAACACAAACAGGGTTGTTTTCAGCGCAGGTGTAATGTGGCCTTGTGAAGCTGGCATAGTCTGCTTTGGGTACCCTTACACAGACCTGACGAAGGTAAAATGCGATCTTGCAGGAAAATCTCGCGAAAACTATTTTATTGTAAGCTTCTGTCCAGGTAACCACATCACAGGGAACATCGGCAAGCAAAGGACTCGGCTGGAATGAATGTTTTATAGTCACAGTTAGCAGCACACTACTCTATCCAGTTCACGAAAGATGAAACAAGGTATTACCTCCCTTAGTTCTTACAGGCGCCCTTGTGCTAAGGGCCGTGGCAACAGGACGGGACACGTGTAACCGAGTCCACTTGCTACCAGCAATGTGCAGGTACAGTATTGGATGAATATCCACAAAGTTATGCACGGAATACTTCAAAGAAGATCGGAAGCCAGAAGCCCATCATTCCAGCTAACACAATTATAGAGGTGCTGACAAAAGTGTAAAATAAACTCAGAGGTGTGGAAATATTTCAAAAGCTGAAATAAAATCGCTAAAGCACAACTCGAAACTTGAAATAAAAACCGACAGAAGAGCGTCAGAAGTGCGATGTTGTCACGGCTTTGGTAGCAGACCCACTCCAGCGACTGACAAGTATACCACAGACAGTGAGTTCCAGAGGCTGACGGATGCTGCCGAGCTAGCAGGCGCGCGACCGCTGGCACGCGCAGTTCGCTGCACACGAACGTACAGCAGCAACAGCACGACAAGCACGTGGACAGGCAGGCGTGTCAGCAGCATGCACGCTTCTGCTGTCGCCAGCCGACGCTATGTCCGCGTCTGCCGCAGCCGGTGGGTAACGGCAGGCTCACACAGCAGACACGTGCGAAGTGCTGCAAGTCGCGGGCGTTCGGGGTTTTCCTCTGGCATCGTTCGCAGCCGAGGCAAGCGCCATGCGTTGCAGGCGGTGCCCTGTGAAATGCTGTTTCCTGCTATCAACATTGATCGTGTATGTGTGTGTGATTGTGGCTTGAAGCGATTCCACAAGTCAGCAGGTCTTGAATACCGCAGTTTACCAGCCTGCGGTTGTTCATGTCTAGTGACCAGCAGGTTTCTTTTCCGACCAAGTCATCTTCAGACCGCTGTTCACAAACAGGATAGCTTTGCTGTGTTGCGATTTTCATATGCTGGTCTTGCTATCATTTTGTATATTGTTTGTTTCATGAATTATTTTTCCACTGGAAAATAAAGAAAGATTGAGCGAAACATGGACAACCAATAAATGACAAATTCTACAAGGGAAAAAGATTCTGAAGTAAGAATATTCAACCACAATCATGGCTCATGCTCGGTCTGTTTGGCTGGTTGGCTGGATGGATGGCTGGATGGCTGGGTGGATGTTTCATTGTACGTGCGTGTTTGTGTATATGTTAGCATGAGAAGTGCTCAAGACCATATTTTATCTTCGTAGTATTTCTGAATTCTGACTTTTGGGATGTCTTAGAAATTCAAATCTGACTTTTGATCTATGGGAAAGTAAAAGTTTAAAAGAAACAAAAAAGAAAGAAACATACGGACAAACAAACAAACAAACAAACAAAGTAAAAAGAAAGGCGCAGATCGATAGAGGAAAGTGAAGAAGGAAGACGAACACCAGAGGTAGTGAGAGAAAGAGACAGAAGGATGACTGAGGTAATATGTAAAGTACCTTTGAACTAGCTTCGAACAGGTGAAAACGCAGCTGTCATTTTACAGCCGTACATTTATGCTTGGAAATGAGGCACCTCTCCATACTGAGCGTGTTCATTCAGATTACATTATAAACAGTCTGTAACTTGTCTACTTTGCCTGTATTAAGCAACTTCACGAAGGAACACTAACTGCTTATCTGGGACCAGTGAACCTTCCCTTGGTCTCACTAAGCAAGTGCAAATTGTAATTCTGTCAAACGTAGCCGACCTCTACTTTCATCCAGTGAAGGAGGACTAGCTGTTGTGACTTTTCTGCCCAAAATTAGCGCACAGTTAGATGAACTGTGGGCATTGTGACTGCAGGACAGAGTCTGTCAGTCTGACACCTCGTACCACCTGAGAAGGTGCTGTGAAAAGTGAGAGAAATCTTGTCAACGTAGTAGCCAGCAAGGTACTGCTGAACTAGGGGTTAACCATAGCTAAACGCCTGTTAGAGCTACGTAAGCAGGACTGCTGTTAGCCCGCTTAGAAGAAACGTCAATGTTAAACGGTCATTGTTCCCAACAAAAGAATAAGTGTAAAGTCGAGTGACCCAAAAGAACTGGGTTGAATTAGTGACCTTTGTCGCTGCGTCAGTGAAACAAGTTCTGAAGGTGCATCTTGTTCCTGGATGTGCAAGGATTTTGCTGTGAGTGATAAGCACCTATATCGAGCTAGCAGTGTTGTGAACGGACAAAGGACAGTGCTTCATCTTGTATCCAAGGAGTGAGGTCTTCTCGTAGCGTGTAGATTTGTGTAAGCACTGTGTGTTAGTGCTAGTGTAATTCGCCAGTATTCTGAAGAACTGTCGCTGGACTTTGACGTGAAGATTCCCAGGACATTTCCAAATGTATGAGAGCTACTGAAATATTTTCTTATTATATTGCACGACTGATGTAAGTACAGCGTGCGAGTGCGAAAGCTTATATACGTATTGTATGCCAATGTGTCAATTTCAGTGTAATACCGTAAATCCCTTTTCACCTATCTCGTTAGTACACGTAAACAAATAACTGCTGTGATAAAGCAGTCGCTATCTTTCGTTGGATTGATTGAGGTAGTTGTAGGTTTCAGTTGGGGGGGGGAGCTCACGAACTAGAGGAACGTGGAGTAATTTTAGAAAAAGTAACCAGAACTATATCGTGTTAGATAACTTCATAAATAACTTGATGTAGATAGCGAACTGTCGGTGCAAAAGTCTCATTGCCCGCAAAATAAAAGCCAAAGTTAAATCTGTGAAGCAGAATAGTTTTAGCACCCCGCTGTTCCCCGTACGAACGCGGGAGCAAGCGCCACGCTACACTAGCATGTACCTAAGTCTCACGTGTTTGTTTAAAAACTTTACGTGATCGATACAGTCCTTTATAAAACGACTGTAAAATGTCAGACACTCACACTTGCGTCACACTAGTTAGTTGTCGTAAGGTGCAGAGAGTTGATGTCCTTTTAACTACGTCTCGGCTAATATTAAAAACCTACGATCTAAAAGGAATATTGGAAGCGAAAACAAAACAGCGTGGTGAAAATATTGAATGTGGCCACAAATACTATTTTGGTTTTTGTTTTTCTCCCCGTCGAGGATAATTATCCAGAAATAGTCCCTATATTTTCGTCTCCGATCCTATGGCCTAAGACAGCGTGCGGTTATAAGCGAAGTCGATCGATCAGCCTTAGTTACATTTTGTCTGCTGGCGTCAGCAGAGAAAAGCATCGACGTTGATGATGAGTGTTCCCTTTAATCTTGACGTGCGATGAGATATGGCGAGGGGGTGGGAGGTGATGTGAGGGGGGTAGGAGCTAGGGACATTAGACTGCTAACCTTCCCAGGGAATCCAAGATGGTCTACAATCTCTAGTCCATTTTGTTAAGATTCTCGGATGCAGCCAAAAAGTAATAACAGATATGTACTGCCCCCCCCCCCAGCCTTCTTGACGTACCCCGAGCTTGTCATTATCCGGTAGCTCACTCACTAAATTAATCTCAGAAGTTTTTACTCTCCACAGCAGTCTTCCGATTGAAGTTCTCCTCAAGTACAAGCTCTAAGCCCCTATATCATACAGACTTCATCTAGAACCTGTTGCATTTCAGCAACAAAGTAGCGTTCGTTTCAGGGCTGAGTGTTCGTATCCCCAGTTCATTCATAAAGGTGTAGGTAAAATATGCAGGGCGAATGGGCCTTACGACAAATCTTAGGAACGAAATAGCAGATGCAAACGCTTTTGCAAGCCAGGCTTTTCCTAACCACACCAATGTACATTCTATTAGGCCGTATCTGGCTGAATATACTTGCTGAAATACGACACACCCAGTTCCTGTTCGCAACCACGTTTCAAAATTATATAATTTATACACATTTTTATTCCAACAAACGAGTAAAATAAGTCTTGTCAGTCTGTCAAATTTTTGGTCAAATCCTTTATGTCTGGGTAACACCCGAAGGTAAATGCTCTGGAATGGTGTTGTAGGCGCATGCAGGATGGAGAAGAACACCGCACTGTAGTGGTTATTATCAGGTAACCACTGGTTATCGGGTAACCAGTGTTAGCTGCACTGTCGAATCACGTGACAGTGTGCAGTCACCACAGGGCAGAAGCACTGCCTCTTACAACCAGTCATCAAAGAACTGACAGCTACCTCCTCCTGAACGGAATGCCCCGAAGCTCAAGCACTCGTCCTTCCAAGATGATGACAGTCTCCCAAAATAAAATGAGCTTCTAATGGATTTCGCAATCCATAGATGATGATATTTTTGACTCTCTAGCTGTACATGCAGTCAGGTAATCGGATCACAACCAGTAATGATCTTTATGCCCCCACACCGGCCCACGGGGAGAATCTTTCCAGTTATAATGTGATATTAAGAATGTTATTTACTCAGTTCCTTCAAGAGTGTCGGTCGTTCTCTCCTTCTCTCTTTCTCTTTCTCTTTCTCTTTCTCTTTCACACATGCTCTGTCTGTCCGTCCGTCCGACCGTCCGTCCGTCCGTCCGTCCGTCCGTCCGTCCGTCCGTCGGTCGGTTGTACGGTCGGTCGGTCGGTCGGTCGGTCGGTCGGTCGGTCGGTCGGTCGGTCGGTCGGTCGGTCGGTCGGTCGGTCTCTGTTTGGTTCGCGTACCCATCGTGTTTGCCCTCAATCCTTAGTCATAGTCTAAAATGTAGGCGGTTATCGATTGGATATCCCTGGTCAGAACTGTCCAATGATGAGCAGGTTGACAGATCTATGCGGCAGATGATGAGGTGCACAGCTGTCCGCAAAGATAATTGTATTCAGTTCCATAGGAAGTTCTTTAACTAGCTGCTAACTTTCTCCAGGCGTTTACGGTTTCAGTAATTGATGCAGAATGATGTCCTTGAATAATGTCGGCCGACTGTCTTCTTTTGTAACATATTTCTTGTTTGTATTGCTGGATTTCATTTTTCTTGGAGGGGGGGGGGCGGTGTAGTCACTTTAATTTCTTACTGACGAAGAGGTGACTAGAGTTACTATACAAAATGTGCAATTGAGAATCACGCAATTGGTAAAATCTTACAAAAACCCTCTATTAGAAATATTTTTGCGTGCTAAATTCGAGGTGGAATCTTGAGAAAATTGTTTTCGTTTTGGTTTTCTTTATTAGCGATTTCTTTAGGAGCTCTTCAGTCTGACAACACAATAACATAGAGTACAGTACAATACAATACAAACTGCCTATGCAAACAACAACCATCTACCTTTGAGGCAACAACAGACAGGGATAGCCTGCATGATAAAGGGAGGTGATAAGAGTTTCCAACTGTTTAGAATGTGGCTACGCCTACCTGAAGCAACGATTTTCTCGAATGCAAAAATAGCACCTCTCATTGATCTAACATAATAATGTTTGTGATATCCAGACTGACCAAGGTATGCCACAGATAAATTTCAGCATCACCACAGGCTTTCGCAAAGAGTAAACTTTACCTTTTGATAAGGCGGTTGGTAATTAGTCTTGTTGCCTGGGAATTACTACGCTTCGGGATTCAGGAACAATGCGCAATCTCACGCACAGACTCCACGACTTGTGGATTTCCACAACACATCTCAAACACACAAAAAGGCAACGGGTCACCGGCCAGGGGTAGGGGGCAAATTTTGGGATGAACTCCTCGATCCGTGCATGGTAGGAGCCACACACACTCCCGCGTCCCTTTTATAAAAATAAAACCTTACAGAAGCCATAACCATAAAATAAATTATTTTGGATTGTAATTATAGAATTCTTCCATATTCGCTGAACTTCACAATAAGACTGTAGCCAAGCGTGTAGTCAAATCGAAGATTTAATCCACTTTTGTCAAAGTTAAATCGGTGTATTTTTTGTTGTTGGGCTATGTTTGAGTGATTTTTTATTTATTTCTGTTGCTGTTGTTGTTGTTTCTTACTTTGTTTATTCGCCTTTGTCGAAAACAGGGATTATTTTTTTTTAAATGCTCGTCGTACTTTTCGAGATTGCGACCAAAATTTCTGGAAAGATTGCGCAAAGTCCTTTTAAAACGAATTCGGCTCTTAACAAATGCCGGTGATTGATTGAGACCTGATTTACAGGGCTTCTGGAGTAATTTTTGCTTACTCTCCCTGTTCCTGCAATTTGTATACCCTACCTGATTCTTAAGAAATGAAATTTCAATTTTACGTCTTTGTATTTTCTCCTTAGAAGGTATTTCAAAGAAGTATGAACCACAAATATTACGTCTTGTCTGATGAGCATAAAGTGAAATAAAACAATTCAGTTTCTATTTCTTCATATTTATTTTTCGAACTTTTCCCTGCAGCCAAAAAGAGCTTTCTCGGTTGATCACCTGGCTGTCCTGCACGGACTTAGACACAAGCCTGTAATATGTACGTTTCCCCATTTCCTTCATCATTTTTCATGGAAGCGTCGTCGTTCTTGTTGCTATTTGAGCCACCAAAGAGGAAGAGTTCGATAAGTCCTTCTTGAACAGACTTCTCAACTGTCGTGCTTCTATGAATTCCACAGACGTCAGGGCTATTCTCTCACGACTCGGGCTTCGCAGACAAATATAGATTTGTCACGAACAACACGCCCTTGTTCAAAGCGAACAGCTAAATCCATTGGTGATAAAAGGGATTCGTTTAATTCCGGAATAAAAAGAGTAGCAGTGCAGGTCGGTTAAAAACAAAGCTAAAAATATTTGTATCTCAGTGAATTATCGAGCAGTTGTACTACGCCGTATCTCTCCGCTTCCTTGTGTGCGTAAGTAGTGTACTTATGAGCGGCAGTACGGAATAAAAGGGGGGATTAGGGGAGTTGACGTGTGTGGGGGTGCGTGCATGTGAGCGTAAGCGCACGCCTGGGTGTCCTGTCCACTCTTTTTCAATGCAGACAAAACATTGTATAATTAAAGATGGGAACCCAGATAGAGTCAACAAATTATGGAATACAGAGAAAAAACAATTTGTTTTTAGATTAATGTGGCACGATATACTGTGGCCATGTGTGTAAAATCTGCAGGAAGAGGTCTCCTCTCTCTTTCACATACACATACACGCACTGGCGCGTACACACACACACTATTAAACCACGTGATTTGCCATTGTTCACTTTGTTTAAACATACTCTCTCAATATTTTAAAGAAGGAATAATTCTATAATTTTTTCTTTTTTGTTTAATAATATTTGTCAAACCCGCCTCACCCCGCTTACTTTTGGAAGAAATCTACGCCAAAAGTCGCTAGCAATCGGCCGCGTGTAGAGTTTTCATATTAACTGAGTATATTCAGTATGCGTTTCCAGTTCTCAACACACACTCGCGTCGTCAGTGTGACAAAAGTGACGAACGCCGTAATGCCTTTATACCACTCTGTTCTTGTCTCAGACGGTCAGCTATCAGATTATCTTTAAGCAGCCCTGCAGGGAGGTCTTTAAAACAAACTTCATGCATTCATCAGCAGGGCATTGATTTTGGAGTGAGGTGCGGGGGCGGCTTGGAGGAAGCGGAGAGAACACATGTGACCAAGAAATACATGGCACGCAACAAAGTTGAAAACTCGTTGCAGGTACGCCTGCGGTATTATTTTTCACGGGTGAAGTTCGTCGCGTGCAAAAAACCTCACTTATTTCGGGAAAGCTAAATTCTTTTCACCTTCTTTTGCAAACTGCTGGCAACACAAAAGTGTTGTACAGGATACTAACATCTGCTGTCTAATGAAGTTTAAAAGTGGTTGAATGTAGAGGAAATAACCTCAGGAATGCAGCAGAACTATTTTTAGAATCAGTAAAAAATATGCATCAGGGTAGAAACTTGTGAAAACATAAATCCGTCAGCTGAACGAATAACTAATCTTTCAAGGACTTTTCTCTGGTAGCGCAGTTTATACAACCTAACAGAGAAACGAATTGACACGACAGACAAGTTTGGAGAGAAGATGAAATAAGCTTTTATTGACCTTCGATAGGCCTCGAGTCTGCCTTTATCCTCTAAATAAAACAGCGTTAGACTGCGCCATCAGAAAGACAAAACACTTATGTGAACGATCCTAATGCTGATATGTCGTTTATCACTATTATTACCTCTTAGCGCCGTCCATTACACCCGTAAGATATGCACTTTTTTTAGTTGCGATAGTGCGCTATGGTGTTACAAATGAACGTGTTCGTGTTCCTTTTCCGGAAATGCTTTTTCGTTAGATTTTAACTTAAATAATGACTTAAATTATATTTGCATAGTTCCTCTTTTTGCGACTTTCAACTGTATTTCACTTTGCGGTTTTGCTGGAAGTTGTAAAGCAAAATATTGTTTTAGTGTATAAGTGACTTCCACACAGAGGAACCATTTTTATATTTTAATTTTTAAATTAATATTTAATTTTTTATTTAAATATCCTCACTCTTGCATAAACATATACATGGTGTATGTAATGCAAACTATTATGTCAATGCTTCATAAAAATGATGTTTGCAAAAAAGAAAAGGTACCCTGCCTTATAATCAAAGAACTTGATAAGACAAGGTAGATAAACTGTCCTATAATCAAAGAACTTGATAAGACAAGGTAGATAAACTGTCCTATAATTAAAGAACTTGATAAGACAAGGCTAGGTAAACTGTTCTATAATCAAAGAACTTGATAAGACAAGGTAGGTGAACTGTCCTATAATCAAAGAACTTGATAAGACAAGGGTAGGTAAACTGTCCTATAATCAAAGAACTTGATAAGACAAGGGTAGATAAACTGTCCTATAATTAAAGAACTTGATAAGACAAGGTAGGTGAACTGTCCTATAATCAAAGAACTTGATAAGACAAGGGTAGATAAACTGTCCTATAATTAAAGAACTTGATAAGACAAGGTAGGTGAACTGTCCTATAATCAAAGAACTTGATAAGACAAGGGTAGGTAAACTGCCCGATAGCCGCTTTGCATAACTCAAGCCGGCGAAAAAGGTATGCGAGTGAACTGGGTACAAGAAAAGTAACAGAAACAATGAGGCACTGACCCCACTAACCCGAGCAGCCGTGGGCAAGTTGAACTATCTGTCAATGTCCTACTACGAGAAAAGAAGCTGAAGACAAAGAAGGAAGGAAAGAAAGAAAAAGAAACAATGAATGAATGAATTTTATTATTGTAGTGCCGATGTGGGTGTGAGGCTGTTATTCATACAATGAAGAAAGTTGGCTGAGTCCGGCAAATACGACACAGTCGCTTGGAGAAAATGGGAACGTCTGCTCGGAAACCCTCTAAACGACTTTAAACAGTCAGGAAGAGGAAGGACTTCAGCAACAAAGCACCAGAAACTGCAACCATTTCCAACAAAGACGTTGCTCCAGGCGAGCTGTTTACAGCAAGTTCCATCATTTGACGGCTCCTCTGAAAACCACAGCCGGAGGTGACTGTCCCCATTTTTCTTTTCAGCTCCACCGATGTTCTAACAAATTGGAAGGATGGTGGTTCAAAGCCTGCAGGATGTCTGTTAAGAGGCAAGCTAGGGCGATTGGTGGGCACTAGACTGTGCAGGAAGAAGACTGCACGCAAGCCAGCCGTTGCCTGCAAGGACTGTGTCTCCAACTGCTGGGGAACACGCAAACGGCCAAGACGTCTGGAATACCAGAAGTTGAGAACAGGTAACAAATTTAGAAGCGGATACGACAAGTGAATAAGTCGTATGCATTCCCGATCGAGAAACGGTGAAACGTGGTCGCTGTCGGGGAACCAAACACATTAACTGACAGTTCTTGGAGAAAACAAACTCTGGAATAACAGTCTAAGGAATTATATTGCTTCTCTAAATAAAGGTTCCTCAATGATAATTTTATTCTATTTACTGTTGGAATAATCACGCTGCTATGCTATTCGGTATTTAAGAACTAATGTTTTTCGTAACGATAATAAAGGAAACTAAGGGAATCATCAGCGAACATCCCATCAAAGATGTTTAGAATGTTTAGAACAGTGGATACAACGCGTTTGGGTACGGTAGGCTCCCTTGATTGCATACGTCAGCATATGGTTGTGTCCAGCGCTGCCAGTACTATGTTTAGAATGTTTAGAACAGTGGATACAACGCGTTTGGGCGGGAGTGGGGGGTCCCTCTTCCCAAGACAGAAGTTAGAATAAGCTCACGTTTTTAAATAAAATGTTTATTGAAAATTAGTTTCGTAGCTGGAGTCCTTTTCTTCTTGAACTCTTGAGAAAATGATTAATCTTTATTAATTTTCAGTTGCTAACCGACGAATTCATAGCGCAGTTAGAGAAATGCCACTTGCTGTGCCGAGTAGGACACACGAAGGGAAGGACACTGTGAAGGACAGTGGAAGTCTTCGATGTCTCTGAGCATAAAAGCAGGGTTTTATCAGATCCAAACCACTTTCTTCCCTCTTCCCAAAACTGTGTTAGGACAATGTACAGTCGTCAGGGAGAGAGTGCTGGTACTGTCTGCTGGAAAGATGATAACCACCCAGAGGGTTCACACTGGTCTAGTCTTTGCATTCGTACGGCAGCGGCCAGCAGCCCCAAATTCTTAGCAACAGACGGTCTCGCACGAAATTAAGCTCATATCTCAATGTCTCATGTCTCGCAAGTCCTTCACTTCTGACCGCGGCTGCTACCAGACAGGTTGCAAGTCCACACACAGACATTTCGCGATGAAGCCATCTCTGGGAATGCAAGGGTGGCTCTTGGGAGCTACGTCCAGCTATTGTGCACCTCTCTGACATGGCAGTCACTAGCAGTCAGCGAGTTTGGTCACAGATCTGTGAAATGGGAAGGCGGGGTCCATCGCGGGGCAGATCTGAAGGCAAATCTTCTTTTCCAGGCATTGATTTTATCAGTTGAATGACGGATTCACTGCCTTCTCCTCTTCGGGGTCAAATGCCAAGTGGGTGTACAGAAATGGATGTTTGCTCTCTTCCTATGCTGGTTGAGTTGCGGAGCTATTGACACTCGGCTTTAGTCTAGAGGTCTGCGCTTGTTCCCTGCTTTTTATACAAGCCCTTTCTTAACAGGATAACGGGGCGTTCTAGTTCGCCAAACCCGGGCATTTTAATTAAAGTTGATCTTTTCAGGGACAGTCTTTGACAGTGTCAGTCCTCGTTCCACAACCCGTTCTCCCGCCTTATGGAACCCAGTTTTAGGGCGTAAGACTTGCATCGCTGAAACGAAATCCCCTTTGTGGTTATAGAAGCCTACAGACTATCTCATATTACCATTCATTTCTTGATTTTTAGCAGTAGATATTTTCACAACACGTAGCTAGTGAGATCTTTTTTAAACCAGGTACGTTTCTTCACTCTGTTTCCAGGTTGAAATATATTTTTTAAATAAAAGCTTCATTTGCAAGAAAGCTCAATGCTTTCGGACGCCGTACGCATTGTGGAACCTAGGTTTGAGTTCTCCAAAGTTTGTTATCGGAAAGCTCGTTCAACTAAGTAAGATAAGCCTTAACATTCAAAATATGGCCAAGTTCGGCGATCTAAACGGGACACTGGTCGAGTTCAGAAAACCCTTAGAGTACTGCAGCAATGAAGGAGAGGCGTGAGGGGGGGAAAGGAGGGGCGGGGGTAGCAGTAGCTCAGAAGACAATAGGCGTTTTTTTCACCTTGCGTCGGAAATTTTCAGTTATTAGTGGGACAATAGGATAACTGTTCCTAGTTATGGGAACCTGCTATGACATCGTGAAACTAGGCCTGGTCATTAGCTTGAAACATATTATGAAGCCACTAAAAATTCTATCGTCATTGCAGCAGCAACAACAACAACAACGACCACAGTAGAGCATAATGGGAAAAAGTCCGACAATTTACAAAGACCTGCCAGAATATAATGGCAATATCCACAACCACTCTCTGGATCGGCGGTGATTTCTCGCGCGGCAAGCAAGCCCTGACTTTGGATCGGATGAGGACGGAACCAGACATCCGGGCTGCTTTCATACCGGGAAATCTCTGCGCGTGTCGTCAGCAGCCTCTGCGATACAACAGACCGATCCTCGTGTTCGTCTGTAGCAAATCTGATCATGTTAAATCAATCTGGTTTATGGAGCCACCACAGATAACAAGACGACTGAGCCGAAAAGTTAGGAATGGTAGGAGTCAGTCTTTGATCACGCGCAGAGATGGAATGTTTTCATATTACTCCTAACACTGGAGTGCTGCAATTGCTTCCGATGCTTATTGGCACCACTTCGGACCAGAATGAGAATTCATCTTTGACGAAAACCAAGGACGGAGGCCTAGGAACTGCCTTGCTCTTCAGGGACATATTCCGGACCTACCTTCAGGATAAAAGAAATTAACGTAAGTAAAACAAAGCATCGAATGTGAGCTGGGCAGCACAGCGACCATAATTTGTTTGTCAATGTTGCACAGGCAATAATAACAGATATCAGGTAAGAATGTTACCGTGGTTAAAAAATCATCTCATCTCAGTCCCGTGACCTATAAAGGTCATGTTGTGGGGAATAAAGTGGCTCCTGGTGACCAGCCAGTCTGTCTACTGTGCTGCAGACATGGACGTTTGTTTTGTGTTCCGTCCAGGAGCGTCTGACGAGCTCGCGGGAGCATTTAGTTTCAAAGGCTTCGATCTTCTTTTCTAACTGAGCTGTAAATGTCCGGCTTTCACAGCCATACAGCAGGATCGACACGACTAGGGCTATGTAGAGCCTGGTCTAGTAGGGCAAGCCGATGTTGCTGTTTCAAAGAACAGAGATCTGACAACGCGTTTATAGCAAGGGATACTCTAATATTGACTTCGATCTCTGGTCATGGCAGAGCCGCGCCATTTTTAAGTTTCCGCTTCGTCCAGCTTGTCTTCATTCCCACTGATGTCCGCGTGGGGGCCGCTTGTGCTGTTGATCATCACCTTCCTTTTCTCATTGCTCACCTCCATTTAAAATACTTTCATTTGACATCATCGACATTAAGCTGTTTTCGCATCCACAAAGTGAATATTGCTAAAGGCTCACAGGAAAAAGAATATTTCAAGCATCTAAAGTCTAAGACGAACAAACAGACAAGCTTGCAGGCATGCAGGCAGGAAAACACTCGCGCACAGTCAAACTCCCGACAGGCAAAGGACCAACCTCCGTTGGTCGCGTAGATGACAGGGATAGTACAAAATGGCGGTACTAGACAGTGCTGTACAAATACTGTTCCAAACACTGGCGCAGGAGTTAAAATCAGAATTTTTTTTTAAAAAGCAGGAACTACTCTGTACATACCTGCACTTCTTGGATAACGTTCATTCGCTCGTGTAATGACGGAACTGTGATAACAGCAACGTTTTGCGTGATCTGTCACTATTACATCTCTCCCCAGATCACGAAGCCGATTACACTGTAGTTTGTCCAGATCAGAGAGGCATTAAAGCTACACCACCACCCCACCCCCCACCCCCCGTCATGTCTACACATTCCAGCCAGTCTTTGTTTAAGCACTCAGAATAATGCTGCAGCAGTGCACATCCATCGTGCTCTATAAACTGAGACGCCCCTCCGTTCTAGCTATAGTCCGCAGATGTCAGGACTTTTCTGACCCCGGATAAGGGCCTTCAAGGGCCGACCACGTAACGGCAACGCAGAAATCTAACGCGCCTTCACATGATTCGACACATTAAAACTAATTTCACCGTCTGCAAAATAAAATTAAATGTATGCTATCGAGAACTGGATAAAAAGTGTCTTTTCGCGGGAGAATTTCTCTGCAGTCTTGGTCAGAAGAAATCATGGGAGATAAATCATTCGACCAATTTTTGAAGAAAATTGTATCAGAACAAATGTCTTTTACAATTTTTGAAGAAAATTGTATCAGAACAAATGTCTTTTACTTCGAGCGAAAACAGTAAGAACAACAGATTGTCTGTAGCACGTTGGGACAAAAACGGACACAGTCGACAACGGACACAGTCGAGGCATGGCCCCTTGGACAGGACAAGAAAGACAGGAAACCCACAAAACAAAACACAAAGAGAGAATTGCACAGACGCTCGCCATTTTGGCCGCCATTTTGGGACTTGTTCTCTGTGCTGTCTCCTCCTCTCTACTCGCACCAGGGTAGTCTCCCATCGGCCTCTGCGAACCAGGGAAAGTTCACGCGATATGTGTATACATACACACACAATACATACGTGCGCAATTCGTATTTGAGTGAACGCATCGCACAATGTAACAGTGCTGAGTGTAAACTTCGTTCCAGCCTGAGAAAACTTAATGCACCGTAACCGATGAAAGCAAAGAGCTACAACAATACAGGCTTGCAGCTTGCATGTAAGCTCTGTAGCACGTGCTGTGTTCGTGTTCGTTAAGGATTCACCATTCTTTCGCAGAAGGCTGCTCTTCTACCAAGAACTGCTTGAAACTTGAGAAATAAACGATTTTTTTCGGACAGTGGACCTTGGCAAGCTGTGCATCAACAATTATGAGCCTCGCCACCTGGGGTTCTTACCTCCTTTAGGTATCTCTCTAACTTTCATCGAGTGAGCCTCCTTGAGATCGCTTAGCATCCGAATCATTTGACGGGCTTCGGGTCAGTATACATCTTGGCTAGCTATACACGATTTTCACAGCTCTCTTTGCCACAAATGTTCATGGTGCAGATTTATTTATTTTAAAATGTAGCCCGCAACCTAGAAAAAAATCACCGAGTTGTTTAAAATGAAAAAAATACACACGGTACAAGCCACGTGTTGCCAGACACGAGCCAATCCCATTCACCCAAAATGTCGTCGTTGTTTAGAAAACCACCTTTTCTGGTTTCAGTCTTGTCTGCAGAGTAACAACGGCATTCACTTGTGCTAATAGATTCCTACAGAGAACCTAATAGGTTCGTTAAATTCACCTTCAGTACTTTGAGCCGCACTTGTAAACATTTTTAACATGGCCCGGCATCAAAAGAGTTAAAATGAACTTTTTATTTCGTAAATAGACCTTTTCGGATAAACTATATATTTAGGCGAATATTTTTTCTCGTGTGCTTTTGTTTCTCTCGTTGGCTGTTGGGACAGATTTTTACGTTGTGTTTTCATTTTTTCTGTTTGAGTTTTGTTTTATCGGGTACTCTATAAGCGTGTAATTGAAATCGAGAACTAATATTTATTGGCGTAAGAGCAATAAAATCTACGCTTATGTTTGGAGCAGACTGCAGGGACGAAGTTCATGTTGATATTGGGTGGCCTCAACAGGAAATTAAAATTAGACATCAAGTCACACTGACCCCTGCTGAGTGAGTGTGTCTGTGTTTGATTACATTAAAAGATGGGGAAACTTGACATTTCAATTGATCAATAGTTCAGTCGAACCAAATTTATTCCATGTAACCTTTAAGTACAGAAACTTCTGTTTTCCAATGTTTTGTGGTTTCTATTTCTGTAAACCGGATAATGACCTTGACCTCTTATTCTGGTTTGTTCATCCTTATTATTATATAATGATAATCCTCGACACTTCCTTGAACTGTTTGCAGTGACATTTGCATAACTAAAGAATGAAACCATGTACGATAAAACGTCCATTGGACATCTCTCAACTCTTGTTAATTAACTTTTTCCCGCTAACAAAGCGTGTCAATTGTTACAAAGTATGAACGCCAAGGCAGATGAGGAAGAGCAAGCGAGAGTGGAGGGGGAGAGAGATGTTTATGCTGCTCGACTCTCACGTTCACGATAAAACGAAACACGCTTTTGGGTTTCCAAAATTGCAGAACTCCGAACCTTCAACATTTAAGCACAATAAATATTTCCTTTCTCCGTGAACTCTTGTTTAGGGACAGTGGATAATGGCGACGCAGCGTGTTCGAGAATGAACATGTTTGAGAATGTGAACATGTTTGAAAATGTGAACATGTTTAAGAACATGAACGTGTTTGAGAATGTGAACATGTTTGAGAACATGAACATGTTTGAGAATATGAACCTCTTTAAGAACATGAACATGTTTGAGAATGTGAACATGAACATGTTTGAAAACATGGATCCACCTGTCAACTGGATCACGGGCGCAGTAACATACGTTGCTGGTCACACCACGGGGTGGCCCGTAGCAACCACGCCAGTCGCGATGTAGACTGTGTTGGTGAATTGACATTGAACAATATACCAAAAAAATCCCATTCACACTACGAACATTCGTGCCTGCGAGGCAGAACAGCAAAGCACACCAAGGGCAATGAACCTGGCTTCCCTGCACGTGCTTCCGAAATCTGCTGACACGTCCTAGAAACGCTGTACCCTTGCACGTGCGGACAATATGCAAATACATGTCTGGTGAGCCAGCGTCGCTCACCCCAAGGGATTTCGCCCGAGGCTAGTTGCATGATAAGCTTGCTTGAGATCTATCTGATGGCGAACGACACGAAGTGGTCAGTTAAATCAGCCAGTGTCAGAACTTATCGAACTTACCCGTCCCAGCGTGCCAAAGGCTTTCCCAGTAGCTACTATAAGAATTGCACCTTGATTTTGGCGTGCTCTGGTTTTTGACTTAGCCGATTGCTGCGTATTTGTTAACCTTCAGCTGGAACATGTCATGCATCTAGCCCCTGGACTCGGGGCCCCAGGAACTGGGTCTGTCCGGGTGTCGCGCATCGTCCACCAGAGAGGCGCCAGCGTGTGCACATGACGCCGAGCTAACAGAAGCTGGCGATGCCGTTGGACGAGGAGAGCCGGGAAAGACAGGAAACAGATTGTGGAAGCTCGAAGGTGGCGCCGACTTAATGGCCGCGAGCTTTCGGTCAGAAGCTGATGCCTGCAGCGTCGTCACGCCAGGACAGGGCTGCATGGGCCCTCATCTTTCCTTCCTCGTGTAAACGGGACGTAAATCTCAAGGTGTGAACGGGGTTTACGAGTTCCCTGTGGGAGGCAAGATGAGCTACGAGCGCTGGCGCCATCTACACCAAGTCTGTGCATGGCCGTCGGCAAAGCCGCTCCTGAACTGGCGAGACAAAGCCCATTTTTCTCGTGGTGCCTATCACGCCACGTTGCGAAACGCCCACCTGCTCTAGAGCTACGACGTGCCACATCAAGATGTCGATAATTTTGGTGGCACCGACCTACTTTTTCGCGGGTTGGCTCCAGACTGGACAGGACGGCGTTAAAGACCTTAGGCGAGACACTAAATCACACACTAAGGAGACCTCCACTCAGCTATAGTCCAAAATGTTTTTCTCCCTGAAGCTTTCAGTTGATCCCAACCTCTTCTGCCTGCATCATGTAGTTCTCGTTTTGGTGAAAACTGATTTAGCAAAATTTATGTACGTATCTATAATTTAAGAAAGAGAACAGTAGCCTTTCACTGCCATTTTTATGATTAAAGTAACACTACATGCAAAGATTTATAAACCCAAAATGAAAACGTGCATAACATCATGCAGAAAGGTCTACTTTGAGTTTTTTTTTAAATGTGTTTCGTCTGTAAACGCCCAAAATCGATTTTCATCTCTTGCGTGGGTTTCCTCATGGGAAATGCTTGTCATCCCTTGTTGGAAAATAAAGATATGTAACGCTAAGCAACCGGACGACTGTGACTTTCGACCAATTCTGCACAGAGATCTTGTATAAGTCCATATGTCTCTCATTTTCACTCTAAGGGCTAAATAAATCTTTGCCGTTAAATCCACAACTGCTAAGCCATCGTGATCAATAACGGCAGAGTACCCAGTAACCTCGCAAAGCCCCCAGCCCTCAGCCGCCTGAAAGCACCATTAGCTAAGAATGCTGCAGCCCGCGTGACAGCATTGGAGTTTACTGCCCAACCTGTCATCGATGTTCGGTTGAGATACATACGTCAGCATCGGTTAGGATAACACAACAGGTGGGGTGATGACTTATTAAAGACACCAGGTAGCCAGGCAGCGTTTATAAGGGCCATCAACAGACTTCTATTTCCCTGTGGGAGGCAAGATACTAAAGTTTGTACCTTTGCTTTTGCAAATACCTGTTTGCTGCCACTCTACTCCATTCACTTTCTTGAATATATATATGCAGACAATAACATATAGGTCAAACCCACCTCACGTGATGGCCGACTATTTCTGACCGCACACGTGCAGTATTCTAACCATTGTTCGCCGAAGAGAAACCTGTGTTGCTTCTAAACTGTTCTAAAACAGTTGCTTCGGTTTGTTGCTTGGGCCAAGCTGAAAGTTTTCTCATGGTGTCAGCATTACTGGAGACTGCACTATGAGTGTACTTGTTTAAGAAAATGGTAATAACAACCATAGACATAACGCTTAAGTAAGCAATTCAGTATTTGTGCTAAAGTCCCATCAACTATTCCTAGTGCAATATTCTTCAACCATGATAGTGAACTCAGAGTGCATTTTTATGTGAAAAATTTAATTATAATGACACTTTGCCTCTTAAATTGATCACCTATCATGTATGAGTACCTGTGTCAGTTTTAGTTATCTGTTTTTGTCCTGAAGGGGTAATGCCCCAAAACGTTGACTGTTTTCGTTAATTTTAGCTTGCTTTAGTTCCTTTGTTGTCACCTATTTTTTAAAATTTTTGTACCAGCAGCAGCTGCGGTGGTGGTGGTGGTGGTGGTGGTGGTGGTGGTGGTGGTGGTGGTGGTGGTGGTGGTGGTGGTGGTGGTGGTGGTGGTGGTGGCGGTTTTTGTTGTTGTGGGTGAAATAAAACGCAGAAGGCGTCTCAGTAAAATGTGGCGCTCGAGTTCATGGCCAGACCACCAGAAAACCGAGCTGGGCTCCATTAGAAACGGATCACTGATTCTCGGCGATTAACTGTGGGCCCGCTGCTGCCCACAAACGAAGGCTGTGTTTGCGTCGAGAAGTCGCACGCGATCGTTTGGCCACGAGAAGCCCGTGATTTTCACGCCCACTTTACACCACGACTCTCCGCTGCTCGTGTGACGGGCAATTAATGAGGAACCAATATTTCTGTTTCAAAAAATAAAGCGTGTTGTGCCGCCTTCCGTCTGAGAACATAACTTCCTTCAGGCAGGTAAACATTGTTATCTTAGGACGGAGGACATAGCGATCCGGTCACAATTCAGGTGTTCTTCCGGGCTTCCTTTAAAAAAAAGAGCGTTGTTTTGTTGTACCTTTATTCACTCCATTTTATATTTTCTCGACAGAAGAACAACCAAGTCATAAAAATGACCCCATCTTCATATCCGAGGTCCTTCGTAGTTTAGTTTTGTCCGCAGCACCTTTAGATACTAAATCAGTCAATAGAATCTACCCGCCAGAAGATCCGATGCAAGAACACTCGTTTTCTAAGCACTTGTTTGATTGTTTCCTCTCAGATAAGTATCATCGATTTGAATGGGTCCGTACAACATTTCTCGCTAGGTAGAAGTTTTCATTATGCTTGTGTCCCGTTTGCAAGATGCAAGATTCCTTTCGTCTATCCTGTCTTCTTTCTTTTCTTTCTTTTTCGTACTTTTTTTCTCATTGTTGCTTTCTATTCTTTCGTCGCTGTCCCTGAATTACGAGTGAATAAACTGACAGTCATCATCCCAACTGCCACATTATCCGCAAATATAACTTCTGTTTCAAATGTTTCCGTGAACTGCTTTGCAGATCAACTTACAAGCACATCTACAATGTCACATGCTTTTCACGTTGTTGGTTCAGGTGGTTTATTTGAAGTCAGGACCTTTCTACTCCAAAACAGATTACAGTATATTTCAGCCAAAACCTAGTAGGTTTTTTTTTAGTTTGGTGATATGGAACTTACCAGTGGCAGGCAAAGTTTTAGGACATGTTGTACACTGTACATGTACATGCCTTAAAAATATGTACTTCGGTTACCTCCAACTTCCACCGCGTGACTGTAGAAAAGAAGCACACTGGTCAACAGCGTTCCTTTTAAATCGATTTCACTATGTCCATTTAATTAATTAAGGTTCTTGAATCGTGTATTTGTGTACTTGTCACCAGGCATTCCATCGTGCACTTTACCATCATCAGAAACCAATTAGACTTCGCAGACAAACTCGCTTGTGGTCCGCTCTGTTTTTTTCTGATACATGAAAGCATGCCTTCACGAGTCATTACTGTCGTAACTGAAGTTGCGAGTCGTATTTGGGGTATGTCAGGAAACTTGGCACAAGACACGACTACAGCGCACGGGTAGGAAGGTGATGTCCCCTGATGGTGGCCACGTGGCTGTGATGTGGGCTGACTGCCGTTGATCACGTATACGTTCTTTCTCGTGTTAGTCCCTCTGGACAAGCCTCAGCTGTGCAGCTTGGCGCTGGTCAAAATGTCCTAGACCGTCCTGCTAATAATTTTTCTCAAATCGTCATTTTGTCTTCGATGGCAAAACTAGCTTTACCTTCTTCAGTTTTCGGGCAAGTTGCACTTACATCATCTACATGCATATAGACGACAGCAGCGACGAGATGAGGGCGTCGTGACGTCAAGATATACCCTCCAAGTTCGAGAACCTCACACGTGATTCCAGCGTCTGTGGAACTTTCCTGATACTCTTTTCATTTCTTTACCAATTATTGCACAAGGGGCTTCGTTCTTCAGGTGGCTTTATGTGCAATCATCCGCCGACCTTCCGTCCGCTTGACTCGGCCGCCCTCTTGTACAGACTCCATTAGCTGACGGAACCTTCCAGCCGCTAGGCAGGGCTTCCGGTGCGAGAAGGGCAGCTGGTGTACTGAGCACAGTTTGCTGGCACTGGGCGCCCAGGCCTCAAACTTTAGAAGCTTCTAGAGGGTCAATTCATCTGTGTCTTCCTTAACGAACTGCTTGGCGCGTGTGTGGACAGGCGGAACAATTTACTTCAGCTGCCACACACCCGCCTTCCGCACCTCCATCGATTTCTTGCTACCTTTGTTGTTATTCAGTTTGTAAACTGTTTTCCTTTTCTAGTCTGCAATAAAACCATTATTCACAACAGCATGGCTTAAAAAAAGGTTTTCGAATCCCGCATGTGTGTTGTAGCTAATAAAGGACATTGAAGCAGGTGGGACACAGATTTTATTCTACCCTTAAATTACTGATGCCGAACCGAAACGGTCCGGAATGCAATGAAATTCTTGACACGTGCAGTCTGCCCTGATAAAATTTAGTAATTCTTAACTTAGTCAGGTACAGAACAACATCGTTAAAGACGTTACAGGCAAAGGTAACTCGTCCATCAAATATTCAAGGTAAAAATACCTTTGAGAAGAGATTTTCGGATTATGTGTTCTAATCTGCTGACATCTCACCTGACAAGTGCTGGCACATCCGATACAAAATCTGCGAAGAAGAGAAGACTAAGAGAAGTGGAGTAATTTTTTTTTTAACCGACACAGCTGTAATCAAACGTAAAGAATATGTGGTACGGATTTCTTGCTAATAAACAGAGGGCACAGCAGTCGGCAGGTGTTAAGTGCAATCAGGAGAAGATGTTTGTGAATGATGAATAGAGACAGCAGGGTAAGTGTGCTGTGTACTCTGCTGGGTTCTGTACGGTCTAAAATTTATGGAAGAAACAGGAACTACAAGATCAGTATGCCTGAATACACAAAATCTGCTTGTCTTTTCAGAAACATACAGTATGTGTGCGTGCGTTTGTACGTGTGCGCGTGTATGCCTGCAACTGGATGTGCAAGAGCCACGTGTATTTGTTTCTATCGCTGAGTTTCTCTCCCCTTCCACTCCCCCACCAAAATCCACACATTTTCTTATCTTCTTGTCGGTATGCTACACAAACTAAAATGAAAAATATCACTTTTACTTGTTTTTATCGAAATCTATTGGATTGTTTAAAGAAGGGTTAGTTCTCAAACCGAGACAAAAGTGCTTCAAACGCTTTAAAAGGAAACATCCGTTTACGCAAAATTTATTGGAAAGCAAGCCGCTCTGTTTCTGAAATAGAACACCCTGTTCTCAAATAGCGCGCCGTATCTGTAATTAATCTGTCGGCAAACAAGTCAATAAACCGATTGAGGAAAACGGCTTCCGAGAATAGCTTCACATCCTCGGTTTGTCCAGCTGATAAAAGTGAACTATTTCGATGGAGCTTTCAGGAATAGTTGGACCGAGAAATGCTAAAAATAATCAGCACCTTGAAAAATTTTACAATAACTTTGTTGATTACGGAAGAGATCGTAATATGTTGAAGAGGCTTGGCTGAAATATTTGCAAGACAGTGAATACTGTGGCTGACATAGCGGATGTCTGACTGTTGTTTTGTCCGGCACATATTTGCTTTCGCTGGTTTTTTTTAAAAACATTCAGCATCGCTCTCGTTGTCATTAAATATAGGCAGGGGTTTAAAAATATTATTAGCGTAGAAGAGGGGGTTTGAGAGGCAGTTTAGAACTGAAATGACTGGAAAATCTGCTCCAATGTGTGTTCAAAAATTTTTAGCGCTCTTACTATGCAGATACGGATATGAACAAACAAGGCATACAACACCACTCTATGCTGTTGACTAAACCGATCGTATACAGCGCTTAATAAATATTATCCAACAACCAGGAAATCTCACTGGGTTTAAAGGGATCGCGTCGGGCACGACAGTCCGCCGTGTAAAAAGGTTACGGATTTCTGACCAACAGCTTGTTTTGTTAATACGACGGCTGCGTTCATCACCAGCGTCAAACAACGATCCGGAAATTATCCGGGTGATATCCGGACATCAGCTGGGGAGGATTGTCGACGTTCCCGCGACGGTGGCCTTTTTATCGATCATTGGTCATTTCGTTACGCATTGATCATAGACAGTGGTCTTTCCATGCGTGCGCGCGTGAGTTATGATAGAATGTGTCTGTCTGACTTGTACGTGTATGTGTCTTGGAGCCAGGACAAGTCAGCGAACAGTGCTTACCTTTTAAATCAGAGAAAGGCTAAAATAATTCCGTGCAAACTCGCTTGAGCCTCGGTGCGGGAGGTCTTTTATTGAGTCCAGCGTGTTGCCGCGGAGACTGTCATTTCATCAGCTTCAGCAAGTGTTTATGTTACTTTCCTCTTGTGCACAACTAACAATAAAGCTATTCGAGACAGTCTCTATATACGCCGATCTGTTCTTTTATCTATCCCACCGTCTGCCTGTCCTTTCTTTCTCTCCTCTCTCCCTCTGTCTGGCCCTTCCCCTCTTCACCCTCTCTCCTTCTAGCGGTCTCTTTTAAGTTTCCAAGCAACAGTTGACATGAAAAGGTGTGAACTTCGATGGAAGCAAAACTTCTCCGGTTTTTGGTGCACTCGATTTTTGAAAGCGGTTAAGTCTGCCCATCCGCCAAGGGAGGTGAGTAGGTATGTCTCGATATTCTAGCACGCTACATCTATCGATCCATTGAAGTCTTCTTAGTGCAGATATGTCGTATGCAAATAGCTATTTTAAAAACAGTAAACAACATGATGTTTGATGTAGCATGAATAAGCTTCATCATCCTGTATTTGATTACGAAAAAATACCACCAGGAAAAAACGTCAAATTGGTTTCTTTTGAAGGCATAAATCTCCGTTTCCTCAACAGCTCTCGTGATCAAGTGAATGACAGGGACAAAGACAGTTGATTTTATTATGACTGCAAAAGCAGTGATGTTTTATATTTGTGTAATGCCAGTCCTCCCCATGCTCCAGCCAGCTAACGGTGACCTATCTTTAAAGCAAAGTGTTATTTGTTAACACATATGCATTACTATTTACTCTGAAAAGACAAGCGTGCACGGACAGTTAGTCCATAGCTTAAAAACAGAGTGTTTTGACGACCAGCACTTGTCTGACACTTTTTTCACATTCTAAATATTTTTTTTCGAACAGAGGCTGGAGAATAAAGTAACACTAGCTGGTCACAGAGGCTTGGCTTTAAGATTGAGCCTTTATGATTGTTTGGGCATTAGAGAGATATTAGAGAGATGTTAGAGAGATGTTATGATCTGACGAAAGACCAGGTGAAGGGAGGAGGTGTGATAAGGAGCCTGCTGTCGGATTTTCAATTAACCCCACATCAGACGGCGCCGAGCTGTCGTGTGCAGAACAGGGAGCGGTGAGTAATTTTCTGCTTGTACTGATCTCTGCTTTAGGCATCAGTATACCTGCAGAAGAAAATTACTCACTGCTCCCTGTTTGCTCGAAATTGCTCTGCGATGTGTGACATGGCCTTTAGCCTGGACCTGACGAAGCAGTAGAAGGAAGCAGTGTTACACTACCGACACCAAGGAACGGGAAGGTTATTCTAAAGCTAATCTCGCTGTTGCCGAGCACTGGCAACCAAGCTGTTGTGAGCAACCTTTCTACCCCTGTACGAACGACCCTAGTGCCATCTCCACTGCACGTTGTCTATAACTTTCTGCGTCAAACGTCTACAGGTCAAAAAGTGACGTGTGAGCACATTTGCGGAATCTAAAGCCGGGTTCACACACACATGCACCCCTTTTCACCCATAAGCAGAGCCTCTCTCCCTTTGCCTCTCTCTATCTCACAAACACACAGACAAATCACACAGAGAAAGGGGGTGAAGACAAATTAGGAAGTGGGGGGGGGGCGAGAGGGTGTGACCAGATTTTATTCCTAAATTAATCGATTCTATAAATACTACTGTGAACATCTCTTTGCGTAACGAGCCATGCAATATCCTCTTCAGCGTCACGCCACGAAAGCATCATCAAAGTCTGTATTGTCTAGCTCTTATGAGCGATAGGGTTCAGTTTTCGCGATGTGCATTTTCAGGCTTTGTGCCAAAAGACGCCTGCGACAGACATTTTGTCAGTGGTGTCACATGACATCCTGAGGCCAGCTATAGCGGTCAAACGTCAGGGCAAAGCGACAGAAAACGGCCGTGTCAGCACCGGGATGCAGCAGAGAAAGTAGGTTATTTTGTAGGAGATCACACCCACACGCAAGTGCTGCAGGGTTCACGGAAATCTCTTGCGAACTATATTGAGTTACGATGATGTACGGCTGACATTCCCTTGTGTCCGCACATGCGTGAGCGAAAGGGAATAGTGCGTCTACATGCGCCAGAATACGATTCCATGTTTGTGCAAGGAGACGCATCGTGGACTCTGTGTGTGTGCGCGCGCCCAATGGCTGTGGCGTATCGCGCCTTTCTGAGTCAAAAACGGTGTGAATATTCTAATGTAAACATATCACTATATTGCTTGCACCTGAAAATTTAACCCTGCCGAATTTCGGGAGTCAGTCTCGAAAAAAACGATTTTTGTTTTTCCTTGTTATCCTGACCGCTAACCCCATCACCAAACTGAAATCGTTTTCAATGACTGGCCAAAAACGTGACATCTCGGTTCTGTATGTACTCCCCGCAGAAAAAAAAATTGTCTAAAATGTTTTGCACAACACAGACATATCTATTCTGGTAATTCACAAGCTGCTTAGTTCCGTCTGGTGTCATGTGACCGTCAGTCAAGTCCTGTCGTACTTGCCCTACTTCGGAAACCTTTCTCTTTTATAGTGACCCATCAGACGACATGATATATGTTTAGGGGCAAAGTTATGCACTCTAGTCATCTTGACCCCTCCCCCACTATTATTGTTTCGTGGTGTGAAAATTCGTGTCACCGACGTGGGGTCTCCCAAACATAAAGGTCAACAGCATTCAGTCTGGCACCTCAAAAGCCTGCAACTCGCTACAAGCGTCTGTTCGCGTGTTAATGCTACTCGATCAGAACAATCCGAGATCGAAGCGGTGGCTGTAAAGATATACGTTATACACTGAGAAAAAAATGCTATTCTTTTGCCGTGCATAAATTCCAGCTCCATTCTTCGGTGCCAGTTATTGTGCAGAAGTTACCTCCACGTCCGATTCTTTTTCACGGGGTTCAATGACTTCGACTGTCATTACTAGGGGGAGAGGTCTCCTAAAACGAATTTTGTAAGTAGCTGGAAAGCGAGGGGACGTTAGCGAGTAATGCATCTGCGGGGTATCGCTCGTGTTTTGGGGGGGTGTATAAAACTCGCCCCTCCCCCTCCCACCTCCCAGTCACCTTCTTTGGAAGGATTTACTGCGTGCAGAGCGTGCAGCGTGGCGGTGCCCAAAGAACTGGGAGGGGTGACAGACGGGAGGAGACACAGATCAGCCACCTGCATTTGCACATGTGTCATGCTCATCCCAGCCCACTAAGCCGCCATGATGAGAGGCTTGGCCTTGTGGAACTGATGAGGTCAGGCAGGCTTCTCCAACAGCATCGAGCAGCCAAATGGATCTGAACGGCACATTACGAAATTCTTTCCGCCAACAGCTACGCACACTTTGTCAAGTTCTTTGCACTAGTTTTCGAGGCATAGGTCATTACAAAGGTCATATTTACCAGACTTGTCGACAATGTCGTATTTTTTTTAAATCTTACACCTGGCGTAATTATTCCCAGCAGACCCCTGCACTGAGACGCTCGAGAGCGACTGAAGGGAGTTCACTCTTCCGTTCGCCTTGGAAGATTAGCCATGGCGTCGCTGCATTGACCGAGATGAGGTTTTAGTGCAAAATTTAGAGAAAGGGGGGGGGGTTGGAAATCGATACACCTCCCACGATTCTGGGCAACATGCTTCGATTTCATGGCATTTTTGGGGAAAGGTTTTTTTTCCGCCACAATAACGATCCACACGCAGCGTTAATGGCGAGTTTAACGGGTTGTCTGGAGCGCGAGTCAGACAGACGAGAGCTGCACCCAACGTGCCATCAGAGAGATGCAAGGCTCAAACAGGAAAGACATGCGTGAGCGTCCATCATCCATGATGCAGCAGTAGACATTTGCTCGACGACCATTAGCATCCCCGAGCGTTGCTGTATGACGCGTCAATGCCGAGACTTGGAACAGAGGAACGACACGTTTATCGTTCACAATTTCAAAATCACGTGTCACGCGTGAATGTAGGTCCGCATCTGTTACAGGGCTTCAGCACCCACGCCGGTTTAACGCGTAGTTTTTGTTTTCGTAAAAGTTTTTCTGCTCCTAGAAATTACATGAACAACTTTTTTAAAGCTCCCGCACGGAAACTGGACATATATCTCCACAGCATGAATGGTTTAGTATCGGATCTTACCTTGATACATACCACCCACAACATTGTACAGAAAGGAATTCGATTATACTTCTCAAGAAGCAGTGCTAGCCTAAACTAATTTGTTTTTTTCAATCACTTTTTAGGAAAGAATACGTCATTCGATTGTATGTCACGCAGTACTGGTCAATCTTGCAATCTATAACTAGTTGAGCATAGATCATTCCGTATTGAGCGCACAGCAGTCATTGTGCATTTTCGCTTCCTAATGGCTGGGTAAAAAGGGAAGAAATTAACAAGCGCGTGGGGTTAACACTACGGTCGGTGAGTTTTCTTGTATGACAATCAGGGGTTCAGAGATCAATGTCTCAGAAACGCACGGACTCACACTTCCTTCTCACACTAAAAGCCCAAAGCCTGACACCATAAAGCAGGAGCCAACGAACATCAAGGACGAAAACAAGTCAACAAAATGATGTATTAATTTTCTTTTCCTGATTGTTTACGCTATGATCTGAACATAACAGTGAAAATAATAACGATTAAAACGGTTTGTCTTACACACCTGGGTTAGAATTTACCCCCATTCCTACCACAAATAACTTACATGTAATAACATGTAATAACCTGTCATGTACCTAAACAACGCTAACCATAGAACCCTTACCTATTCTTCATTCCAAAGACCCGACAAAACAGCGCACAAAACACGATCAAACACAGAAGTCAGTTTACCACAGAGTTAAAGATAAACGGTATGCAGGATAATGTATCTTGGATTTAGATTATAGACATGGATCGATGTTAACCAAGAATTTATCCCTGTGTGCCCACACGACCTTAACATTTCAAAAATTACATTATTGCGCATTGCTCTCACTTTCGTACTAAATCTATACTGGCCAATTCTTAATATGTAAAGACATTCTAAACTGTAATCTGCATCACAAACCTTTGCATCAATACGTACATCAAACACACTGTACATAATGCAAATTTCTACTTTGCGTAAGTTCACAACGCGCAAACCCAATCAATAATAAAAAGGAACAAGCGACTGCCGCTTGGAGATGAACCTAAGCTAACAAAAAAAGGAAGTGAGCCAAGCTAAATTAAACGATAGACAACACAGAAAGCCAACAGTTTCGGGGCATTACCCCTTCGTCAGGACAACACAAACACAGAGATACAGACAGATAAAGGCAGAAACAGACGAAGGCAACGACAAAAACAGGCGCTTAGCTGTGTGAAGCGGAGGGAAGCCGTGTAAACCTGCTGGGACAGGGGAGACTCACATTAAAAAGTGGCTGGCAGTCAATGGTGTTGGTGAAAACATAAGCACTGACATGTTTCAGTTCGCGGCCAACCCACGTCTACTGTCGATGCGCGGAAATCCTCTAGAAATATGACAGTGTAGAAACCGACCTGGCTCCACGATCAAAGGACACTGTACAAATATGTTGCCGTTTCTCGTATCCCATAAAGATTCTTCCCTCATTACCATGTATTGTGACACAAGACAGAATAAGCTCATTTTTCTCACAAGAACTTTACCACAGAAGAACTCTAACGTCAGAGGTGTCTTCCCTTAAATGGTGTCTGCTCGTAAAACAAAAGATCTCATATTCACTGATATAGCCCGAGCTATGAGGCCTTATACAACATATTGTCAGGAGCATTACGGTAAAAGAGTGTTTCTAGAAGTAAACTGCCTATCCAAAAGGCGAGTTAAATCCGAGTTAAAATTGTTAAGCTTGCGTTTCTCCAGCGACCCTTCTGTGCAAAGTTTGATCCTAGGCGTTTGCGTTGTTCAAACCAACGACCGGAAACATTTTACTTAATTCCTGCATTTACGACCTTGACTCGAAAATCAGCAAAGCCAGCAGATGCCGCAGCAGTGGGAAAACGCGAAAGTTTGAGGGCCTTACGGTCTGAAGACGCTGTCGTTCGAGAAACGCGGGCGGTATTCCCAGGATGGACTCCTGCCCATGCTGCGATTGGAGGTGAGGCAGCACCAAGGGGAACGTTCTCCCTTAATTCCCTCCCCTCCCTCCCCTCTTCCCCTTTCCCCGCCCTCAGGGTTTTCCCTGGCAACGGCTACAGCAAGAGTAGAAGGTGGGGACGGATTTCTTTAAACGCGACACACGAAAACAAAAAAATCCTGCAGTCTGTTCTGCTCGTGCATGCTGGAGCACACGTCAGGAAGCCACAAGCCACACGCCACTTGTGCACGTTTTACTCGTCATGCCTTCTTTGTGGAGGGTGGGGGGTGGGGGGAATTCTTCCACTCACTACAAGTGCGGCACTTCTTGACCAGACGAATGGTTTTTCTAGTTCTTCATAGTATACGTCCTAGATCGACCCCCATGGGAAAATTGCTGTCAACAATGGGAAATATGCCTCCTGTGTGCAATTTGCGTTGACCGAAAACCGGGTGCAAATGCACTAAAAATCAGCTTTTTGTTCAGTTGCTGTATTTTCAAGACAAATGCTTGAAATGTAAATTCTAGATTATACGAGCATCGAGAATTAAGTCTCTGTCTATATGTAAATTAGACGCTGATGGAAAAGATGAAAGTCGCCTGGCGACTCTCTTCGGACCCTGTTTACACAGGCGCTGCTGCCAATCAGCGGCTTTGCCATTACATGTGTATTCAAATTACAGGGTAGATAAAATGGCGTCCTTCAGAAAGGTCCCCACAGCCTCTGAAAACATAATATTTAGCTGAATTTGTAGAGGCGAAGCAGGGAAGCTAGATACAGTTTTCAAGTAATGACCATGCGCTTTGCAGCCGGGACAAAGTGAAAGACTTGCAATTTTCCTCTCCAGTCATCTAGACCTCCGGAACGCCGGGCGATGTCAAAGAATGCATTTCTGGGCATTGCACGTCCGATAAAGAACACTGCGTGACGAGTAATGTCTCACCTCCGTCACCAACGAGGCGTGAAGTCCCTGTCCCAGTCTGACACACGCTCACGTGCTGACGAAAGGCTGTAGGAAATCGGATGCGATATGAAATAAATGGAAAGCAAATCTGTCAAGAGGGTGATTTTGGACGCTGCTGTCGCTAACAGGAATGTCAGTCTCCAAGCCTAAAGGCCGTCCTCACTGAATAACGCTAAGGCTTATTGCACATCCTCACTGCCAGGAACTTATGTTTTCGGGAAGGTCCAAAAGCCCGATTCACACGGTTCTGTCCACGTCAAACGAAATCTGATATAAATCAACCACTCCAGAGGACAAAGATAGGTTAGACTTTCTGCAGAGAGGCAGGTTTTTCGCCTCATTCTCGGTCAGGAAAAGATATGGAAGGAACCTCCAGAGTGAAATTAGACTACATCTGCATCATTCACATGGTCATGTTTTCTTCTGACGTTTGCGTCTCATTCAAGTCGGTCGAGCCGTGCGAGTTACGGTTAATGGATGGAAACCCGTAAGTCCAGCCATTTCTGCCTTCCATTGTGTGACGTGACGTGTGTTATGGCCCACGACAAAGAATGAAAAGCATGAACGGACTTCGAGTCTTTAAATGATGCATGGTTTTAAACCTTTTCGCTTTCTCGAAAGCTGGTTAGTGACTAGCCTTCAGCAATGTCTCAGTGACGCCTCTCAGTCGCATTGTCTCCTTAGACTGATCGGTTTTATTTTTCTGCTCATGGTTGTTGACCGATCGCTTAGCAGGCTGTGTGATGCCACCTTAACTTTAGTCCAAACATGGGTTTAGCTATGGCTTCGACTTTTATGTATTAAATGGATTGTTGCGATGTCATCTTTACAGAAAGTCAGGGATCTATGGGTGCAAAGTCACCATTATTTCTTAGGATCCTGAGGGGAATTGTTGTGACATTGTGTCGTGTGTAGTACTGGTTCGTGCCGCGATGAGCGTTTTGTTGTTGGTGGGGGGGGGGGACTTTTGGTTTTGTTTTTGGTCTGGGTCGATTGCCTAGCCGTGAGCTATAGATACATTCTGAACATCTAGGTGCAAGTATAGGTTGGTAATTTTATAGGAAATTCACCCTATGGGATTTGGGGGGAGAGTGGGGAAGTGGGGTAGTGGGGGGATAGGGTCCTATTACTAAGCTATGCACCAAAAGAACCCCCAGACTGATAGCTGCAGTAAGATGGTCAGTGCGAGGAGTCAGTTTAATGTTCATAAAATAATCTTTGACCACTCCTGGATTCAAACCAGGAGCCTTAGTCCGCAGCTCTGCAGAGCTGTCCAGGCATCCCTCGTCTAGATGCAAGTTACTGCACTGTTGGCTTTATTGGGAGTCTTGTTCAAGTTCAAGTTTCTTTATTCTTTTACCCTCAGGGGGTATTCAGAAAGGAAAAAAATTGTTAATGAACACGTCAATCATAATTCACCTGGCATTAGAATATACATATATTGATAAATAAACACAGTGATTAGTAAGCACCCAAATAACACGCTCAATCACGCACGCAGACGTACCCACACGCAAAAACATAGGCACATATTCATCTATTCATTAATGTACTCTACTAAGAAGTATTTAACAAAATTCACTACCTTGGTCAACACACTTTTGTTTTTGCAAGAAAAGAGTTGATAAAGTTGAAATGTATTTGGCCGGCTCAAGTAGTATGGTGTCAGTGCAGTGTTGCGTTCAGCTGTAAATTTGTCACATAAGAAAATATAATGGTATTCATCACCTGTGTCTTTTCTATCACACAGAGTACATAACCGTTCATGCCTAGGGATGTCTTCGTGTCTGAGTTTGTTAACAGGGAAGTCATTATCTAATGTCCAGAATTTTAATAGCAGGCGGCAATGAGAAGGTGGTAACACTCTGAGATAGGGTTCGGGCTTAAATGATGTTTTGAGTATTCTGTAGTTGGTATATACCTGTTTTGTGTTTAGTTCCTCGAACTAGTGTTGAATATATTGATCTTGTAAGCATCTGTCTACTTTGTTCTTAAACCATTTATCTGTTACATTCAAACTATTCTGGTTTAACCATAAGCCATTCAGTGCCAGTTCTTGAAGTAATGATTTAACCGGGTGAATAAAATTTGAGTGAAGCATCCCTTGTTCATGTAAGTTAAGTAACATTCTATAAACAGAACTTGAAAATTTACCATAATTATTTCCACTGATAAGTTTAAACCAAAAACAAAGCATTCTACTCTTGATATGTATGCCAACAGGAAAGCGTCCACATTCACCAAATACCATGCATGATGGAGTTGATTTCTTTAGTTTGAATAACATCTTATAGTATCTTACTTGTAGTTTTGTACATAGGTCAGTAACATATGGTGCCGAAACCTCACAACCATAGGTGAGGATGGGGAGTACCATTCTATCGAAACGCTCTATTTGTATGTATGTCTAGAGGTAGATGTAACTTATTACACCTATTTAGTAATGCAAACATGGCTCTAGAGGCCCGACCATACAGATCCTTTTGTGCGACATTGAATTTGTTATTATAATTTACCTTCAAACCTAAATATTGGAAATCGTAGACTAACTCTAGCATTTCACTATTATAGTAGAATACAGGTGTTTTTTTCCGCATTTCGCCTCTAGAGAATACAATTATTTTGTTTTTTTCTGGATTCACTGTCAAATTCCATTTGTCGCAGTACGTTTTCATGCTATGTAAAGCATTCTGAAGGTTCTCTGGTGTTTCTGAAAAAATGACAGTATCGTCCTCATATAGCAGTATGAACAGATTAATTAAAAAACACGTCAACGTCCTCTGCTGTAAATTTGGCATCCTTTTTCCAGCTTGAATAGTTCGGGAAGACCATTAATGGAATCTTCAAGTAAGTAAGTTCTAAGATCGTTAAGGTATCCAGGTATATAAGTCATCAAGTGGTGAGCGGAATCTTCTTTGAGAGCCGCGCACTTCGGGTGTCTGTACTGAGGCGTCTGGTTTACCTTAGACACTCGAAATGCTTGTACAGAGGTTGTTGTTTCAACCTTAATTTCGCGCTCAGGTAGTGGGGCAATAGGCCGCGGTAGCTGAAAGCTGTGATGACAAATTGGGTCCAGGCGCCTTGAGATTTTCATTGAACTTGTTAGAATCTACATCAGAACATGATGCTTCACTGGCCACAAGTGTAGCTTCAGCACGTTCTGACCATCCATGAAAGTGCCAGTTCCCCTTTCCCGTAAATGCGTAAGATTTTAAGGCGTCATATTCAGAAAATTTTAGTTTTCACAGATGTTTTGCATTTTTGCGTTTTTCCCCTCTCCCTGCCTTCACTTTAGTTCGGTTTCATGTTCCAAGGAGCCCGCAGTAACGCGACCAAAATAAGACTGCATAGTCAAAGGAAATTGGGCTGCGGCAGGTTCACTTTCCATTCCTTTCCATTCCTTCTCCTCTCAATAGCAATTCTGTGCTAGCAGCTTCAAACATAAGATCAAAGGCTACTTTCTTCTTCTCAAGAGTAAAGAGTATTTTTAAATTCGTTAGAACGCGCCGCTAAAATGTTCCGGCCTGCTTTCAACGCACATTAGGGGAGAACACTGGTTGAAGGTAACTGTTTACACTGAGAACTCTAAATGGCGACATTACTTTTCCTGTAATTACAGTGGTTTATGTATCTGACTGCTGATTCAGGATTAATAAATTTATTTACGATAAACCCGTTTCATCTTCGCTTGGTAGAAAACTTATGTGCATTGAAGCAGGTACCCCGCCATACGAAGCGATGTAAGCCGATGGTCTAAAACTGGCAGACCTTCATCGGTGAACTGCTGGCCGACAATTTTAGAATGTCGACCACCTAATGTTGTCGGCCAACATTGGCTTGCATTCTGCAAAATGCAGGATTCGTGTTCAGTTCGCGACGAAAATATGTCGGCACACAGCGACAAGCGCGTAGAGACATTGTGGACTAGTCAAGCACCAAAACAATACGAAACAGAATTCAGCAGCTTATAAGCCGTACACGGCGGCATTGTGTTGTACTCCAAACCACTGACAAACTTTTCATGGGGAGCTATAAAAACTGATCAGTTTATCGTACAAGTTAATTTGAGAATAGGGACAGAGATACTAACTGTTAAAAAGGGATCCGTGTAAATAAATTATAGGGGCGGAGTTTTTTCTTTTGAGTGTTATGCCGTTCAAACATAGTGAGACACAATGAAGATAGTAGAAAGAGATAATGACATAAAATAATCGACAGAGATAATAAGGTACATAGAAAAGAGTTGACTGAGATAATAAAGTACATAAAAGAGTCGCCAGAGATAATAATTAAAACACATAGAAGATAGTCGACAGAGATAATGAGGTACATAGAAAAGAGTCGACAGAAAAACGAAATGTACTGACAGGGGGGATCTTCCTGTGTCACCATACACCATGTCGTTGAGAGTATTAGGGCTAACGTTCAGCAGTTTTTTCAATGTAAACAAATGAACTTGTTCTATGGGAAGATGTCTCTTTAGACCCAATATTTCGGAACCATAAAGGAGCTTTGGTTTAATTTGACTGTCAAATAGTTTAAACAATATGTTGGGAGAGCAGTCTCCAAGCTTCCAGAGAGTTTGAAAGAGTTGTACAACACCTAATTTGGCTCTTGTTACCAAATCCTTATAGCCTTGGTAAAAGGATAGACGATTTGTAAACATTCAACCGAGATACTTGTAAGAATTTACAACTTTGATCGCCTGACCGTCATATAGCCATTTCTCATTTTTAGCTAAGTGATAATGACATGCAGATAGTATTAATGAAATACATAGAAATTAATCGACAGAGATAATGAGATACATAGGAAATAGTCGACGAACAACCATCTTAACCCCTGGCTCGCAGTCGTGGCTCCGAATCTACTGGTCCAGTTCAGCACCATCCGAGAATGGGAGGGGGGGTCTCAAGTTGCAATCAGTGTTACCTATTTGTTCCAGGAGAAATCCAGAACGAGGCACTGGGGGGCTCTGGTGAGCCAGCAGCGGCCAAAAACAAGGCGACATCAGCGTAAGTGTGGTGACACGAGTAAATTGACAAATGACGGCACGCCATTTAAAGTAATGGCGGACCCATCTGTGTCGCCAGAAAAAATCAATACAGAAAAAAGACCAGACAAAATAGATAATGGACGAGCTAAGAGGTGTGCAGTCAAAAAAAAGTGGCGGAGGAGCAGAAGGAAGGAAAGAAAGAGGATAGCGGGCAGCACTGGCGACAAATCTCCACTGGGAACTGTATGGATTGAAGCATTGGCACGCCGAGTATGTTAAATAGAGGATTTTGACGATAACCCCGCCAATGGGACGTCTTGCTTGCCCCTTTAAGCTCCATCAGGATCGTTCCCTCGTCGCAGAGGGGGACTGTGTCCCTACGCATGTCACTGACCCCTCGTTCTTTTTCTGCAACCTGTCTAGTGGACATTTTTGGCATCTTCCTGTAGCGAACTCTTGCATACGCCCTTGCCCGCTCATGCGTAGACGCCCGCCACATCAAGAGCATAAGTTGCACGAGAGGAAGCGTTCACACACGACATGGTCTTGCCGAGGGAATCTGCGCTCACTTTTCGCCTCTGAAGCAGACGTCTCCAGGGGCTGCCATTAGCTGGGCGGACCCAGGCGTACCGCGTTTTGCGTGTGTTGCTGTGGTGAAGGCACAAGATGAGCGCTTGTAAGAGTCTGCATCTGCACCTGTAGCTGGTCCAGCAATAATCGTAAGCCGACTTTTACGAATGTCACAGAACTAGTCCCCACCCCAAACCCCCGCGGGGTCACATTAAAGGGAGCGAATTAAATTTCCTGTACGCTAGATTTTTCCGTCGTGTACAGCGCAGGGGCAAAGGAAGAAAAATTCACTTTTAATTTTAGTAACAGGCTTTTCTCTTTCTTTTTCTTTTTCGTGACTGTTGCTTCAGCTACTCATCCTTTCTTTTTTGTTCTCTCTCTCTCTTTCCTCACATCTTTCCCTTCCCTCCCTTTGCTCCTTTTTCCACTCTTTCTCTCACTTGTTACCTAGTTCTTGTTCTCTGTCTCTCTATCTCTGGCGTTCACTCTTCTCTTACTGTCTTCACAAACGCGCCTCTCGTCTCTCCTTACCTGTCTCTATCCCATCCATGACATTAATCCTAAGGATTACGACATCGAAGCTGGGTGGGTGGGGCATCGTTTTTCCCTTCTATAACATCACCCTTAAGTTCCCCCTCCCTTTTTCATGTCTCCCACAGAATTAAGACCTTAATTAACCGGACCCCGCCCCCCTTCCCACGCCATCCCGCGTCGCTTCGTAAGCCGGGGTAGACAAAACGACGATGCGGCCTTCTCTGGCTTGGACGATCCTGCGCACTCGACAGAACAGCTCGGGAAGTGTGTGTGGGGGCTGCAGCTGACAGACGGACGGAAGTACAATTCGCCTGCGTCTAGATATTTTCTCCTAACAGCTTGCCCTGGCCTACACTTTACAGCAAGCTGCCACAGCCACAAGAATGAGCTTCATCCCTACATCTGTTTCTTTACTGATGTGAGGGGTGGGTGGGCGCAAGACAAAGTACTGAAGCGCCCGCTCTTCGTTTCCGACCCCCGACTTTGATTTTGCCGTCACTGTGCAACCGATTGAATGTTCCACAAGACCCTTACTAACATCTCAAAATGGATGGCTACTGTTTGTGACACCTCTGATAGCACTGAGGAATGAAAGCTTAATGTTTCAGACAGCTTTCAACAGCGTAAAAGGATCCTGAGTTAATGCTCCAGACGGTTGTAATTAACTTAGTAAAATGGCCAGTTAATGTTTGAAACCGCTGTAGCTGACAAATTCTATGATAGAAAAATGCCTATTTAATTTTCTGGACAGTAAACTTACTAATACCGAAGACTATATACGAGGAGACGCGACAGATGAATGGATTACTGAAGGTCAGAAACCGCGGATCGAGAAAGCTATAGTCCCGGTTTGGGTTGAATGAAAGTTTTCTTATCTGCCCTTCCAATCATAACAGCGGTCGTTAAGTCCGTTCCCCTTATGTATTTTACGTACATCTTTACGAAAGGAGACGAAACAGAAACGTCCATGCAAACACCGCTGAACTATAAAAGGCCTTTATTGGGTAGCACGATGAAGTTTCAGCCTCTGCTAACCGCAAAAAGTGGGCTTTTCATCGTCGTCATCGTCGTCGTCATCATCGTAATCGTCGTCAAAGTCATCGTCATCGTCGTCATCATCATCTTTTTCTTCCTCCCGTCCCACCAATACCATGACGTAACATCAATTTTCATCTGCTCGGGCGTCCATGACCTAGTTCTGTGCTGGTTTGCTGTACAGGCGGTGGCCTTTTTCGTTGAGACTATAGGGGCTTTTGCTGTAAGGACGTCGTGCCAGAGTGCAGACCCCCTCTGTGGGAAAACGAAGATTTATGTTGCACAGGCTTTCACATCTCCCCGGGATATTTTGTACTGATGGCTCTGTGCAGCAGAAGTCATCGAGGTACGTTGATTTCAATGAACTCAAGAAAAATAAGACCATCATTTTTTTTTTCATTAAAAAAATGTAACGTGCGTACAAGTGACCTCTGACGTACGACAGGCGGGTGGCTTGTCGGAAAATGTGTCAAAACCAAAGTAAGGAGGGTATATCCTTTGAGCGTTTTTTTTTCAGGTGTCCTGGAGCCGTATTTATGGGCACTGGTTAAGCCTAAACCGATCACAGTCACGTGACATACCATCGGTTGGCGGCGTTCAACAAAGGTCCAACAAAGGTCCCCAACCGATGGTTTGTCGCGTGATCGTGATCAGTATAAGCTTAACCAGTTACCATGACTACGGCTCCTGGACATCTCGTCCTGGCAGGGATATTCCCACTGTCTGAGCAACCTGACTTTGCCATGAGGATCAGCTGATCAACAGGGTCGGAAGAAGAATTTGCACACCTGCTTCTACTGTGCATCTTCTCTTGCAAATCTGGAAACCCCATACTAACAAGGGAAATCTTTCCACAACAAAAACACAACAATGCTCTTCACGAGAATCAGCAAACCTGTCCACCCCGCCACACACTTTTTTCTTTCTCTCCTGTTGCTCTAGGGGTTCTTTTCTCCCCTCGCCTGTTGTTCGCTGGGTTCCACTATAACTCGAGCCTCCCTTGTGCACCCACACCCACATACCCCACCCCCACCCAAAACCTCTTCATATTTGCTCATATTACACTTATTTTCACACGTACCAACCACAGCTTCCCTTTTTGAGCACAGCGACGTCAACAAATAGCAGCACCAATTACAACAACAACAACAACAACAACAAAAAGACAACGACACCATGGAACAATCCCGATCTTTTGGGCGTGTGTGGGTGTATATAAGAAAGAGCACGTGTATCAGCCTAAAATTTAGTCGGTCTCTCGTTGACTTGTGAGATCGTCGACACAAAGTTCACTCATCAACGACTACATTGCACTATAGGACTTACTGCATCGGATCTTCTAAATGATTTAAATACGTTGTTATAATCACAGCACAAAAGTGTGCCTCTACACAAAAAGCAAAAGTATATTTTTGTGCAGTGATTTTGGCGGCATCACATACAACACTCAGCATAGGTAATTTTCGTATTTTTCTGAGTCTGATATGTGACAAGCCCGAAGCATTTTACAGGAAGCATTGGATCAAATTGATGAATAAGCGAACAAGGTTTCTGTAACGTGTAACAGTAAAATTGGTTATTAGTAAGTGTAAACATTTTAGTTAGCAACAGAACTTTTAAAAAATGAGAGAAACTTGATAACATTCATTTTCACTGTTTTATCCTTTTAGCTTCTTACGTTGATACTTTTTAACAACTGCAGCTTAAATCTTTCAATAACTTTTCAACAAACGACGAGGAGGTTTTTTACAAAAAATCTCATTTGCAGAGGAGCTTTTAGCGAGTGCAGTCTGCTTACAGGGAGTCAGGTTGGAGTGCCTGGCTTTGTCTAATTAATTCCGTGCCGGAAAACGTCTGCATCTGCCGATATCCACCTTACAAAGTTTTATTTGAAGGTGATTACTTCATTTGTCATTTCAGCTTTCTGCAAGCTGATGCTTAACATAAGAATGGACTTAATTCTCTTTGCTATTGTCGAATTTTGTCGTACTAACTGATGATGATGATGATAATGATGATGATGATGATGATGATGATGATGATGATGATGATGATGATGATGATGATGAGAAGAGTGGGCTACAGACAGCAACACGTACACAGAGCACAGAAAGTAGCCCATGCACAAAGTACAGCTCACAAGAAAAGGTTATGCACAAGAGTGTACACCGTGTACACATAAGAAAGTATAGCCCACAGGAATAAGCAAGTCCAAGTGTGTACAGCCTACAAGAAACGTAAGTACAAATATGCATTCCCTACAGGAATGCACGTGCACAGTACCGAGCAACCAGAGGAATGTAACAAGACAGATCCATACAGTTGCCACAAAAAACACATCCAAGAGATTACAACCAAACAAACAGAAACATCCAAGAGCTTACAGCCAAACAAACAAACGCATTCAAAAGCTTAAAGCCTTCACGAATATTGCATCTACAAAAGCACGCAGACAGCGTATGACAACACAAACATCTGCAGTCTAGTTAGTCATCGGCAGCCGTTCTGACAAAGGGTAGCGCCTGGTCGTGCTGTTATTTTCTTTGCCTGCAATCAATCCGTTTGGCGTTCCCACCGCTGCACCATCCACATCCCACCCCACACCCATTTAAGATAGATGCCTGGAGATGGGTTTGAGCTTGGCTGCATCAAAACTCCGGGTCTGATACCCTGTCTGGATAAGCAGTTCTAGCTGCCAGTCGGCTCTCGTGGCCCCCGGCAAAGCTCGAACCTGCTTCTACACGTGCTGCTACATGTGCCCGATCGCTGGCACCGCAGACGGCAAAGGTGGTGCCAGCGTGTTAGACAGACGCTGCTCTCGGTCTCAGTCCTGCTGACTGCCCCCTAAATCATTGCCTGAAACGGCACTAGTAACAAACAGCGCTTCCTGTCGTCGTGTAAGCAAACTTCGTTTGTACAGACAAAAAAAATCACTACTATTTTCAGTTGTTTAGGCAATCAATACAAATAAGTGGTATACCAGGGTATACCTGGAGATTAATATAGTAAATAATAGACAATTGCTTTAGGCCATAGAACGAAACTTTCGTCGTGTGTTACATGGAAGGGTACAAGATTTTTTAAGTACAGCGGGTAATGAGTTCTACACATCGACATTTTAACGCCATTCGATAATTAAAGTCTACCGTTTTGTATCAGATTTGTCGTGTTTCATTCTGTTTAAAAAAAATTCACCCAAATATGTTTCCATTCAGTTTCCAAAAATCTTCAGTGGAATGCTTCCGAGTGTTTATCCGCGCACACACACACACACGCTCGCACACGCACAAATGGCCGCGCATGGGTTCATGTCTATCGGTCACCAGGTGTGATTATTTCCGGTGACCTTGAAGCCGCTAAGGCGCATTATCAATTATCAATCACCGTGATCGACTACTGCTGTAAGAGCAGTTAAAATCTGTGTCCAACGCCGATATTTTTAGCAGAGCTGGCCGTGGCCAACGGTTAATTAAAACCGACCACGCGTCGCTTGCGTGCGGAATCCGCATTCTGTCAAAGCACTCAGGTCCGCGTGTGTGTGCGCGCGTGCTTGTGCGTGCGGTGGCGTATGCGCACATGCGTGGCCGAGGTTTCCTATCGTAACGAAAGCGCCCACAATAATCGATGGACGTGATCCGTCAAGATGACTGCGGCGCTGTTCCCGAGACCTTATTAGCAACCCAAAGGTCCAAAAACATCAGACAGCTGAAGAAAGAAAGAAAGAAAGAAAGAAAGAAAGAAAGAAAGAAAGAAAGAAAGAAAGAAAGAAAGAAAGAAAGAAATTATGCTAGAGATGGGCCAAGTCAGTCTTCGCCCCGAGATCAAGTTTCGAATTTCTAAATCTGTAAAAACTTTTGGGTGACAATTCCAACGCCACTTATCACGCTTGACAAAGGCCACGTCCTAATGCCGACTGTGAAGTCAGCATAATGCGATTTTACCAACGGCTGGCGACATGCACCTTGACTCTCTCTTCTCAGTAGAAGATGCTTCCTCCCGAGAGCCTGATTTCTGATAGATGTATTCTGATAGATGTATTCTGATAAGGGAGAATCCAGCCCATTTGATACCTGGCACTGCACGATCTGTTCTCAAACATGTGCAACACATCCCGGCTTTCCTGCGCATGACACGGAAAGGACCGTTTTGCCACATTATCCTATAACAAGAGCTGAAGACGCACAGAGACCTATACAGACGGGAAAAAAGACGAACCAAAAAGATGCCGTGGCTTACGTCAGCAAAAGATGTGGGAAATAAGATCTCCCACACACTAACGTCATAGTGTGTACAGCCCTACAGAGGGATCAATCCTACGTCCAGGGCCGTGGAGGCTGATAAACAGAAGCCTTACATTGTTTTCGCAGGAAACCATCGCCGGCTGGGGTCCCGTGCAGATGGCAGAGGGCTACCTGAAGGTGAGGCATACGCTGGCTCGGAGGGAGGTGGAGAGTGAAAAGAACGGTGAGTTATGGGGGACTGCGGGTGGGTGGGGCGCGACGGTACAGGTGCGGCCGTGCGAAGAATGAGAACTTGAATTCAGCAGCGAAGGTCAAGGCTTTAAGATAGTAAACATGTTTTAAAAAGTCTGTCATCAAGTTTTGCAGAATACTTGCAGCTAATAAGCAGGCTTTGGAGACAAACAGATTTGTCTGGAAACTTTGACACTCCCCTCTCTCTCTCTCTCTCTCTCCCCTCTCCACACCTCTATCTCCCAGTGTCTGCTTCCCTTTCGCCTCCCCTGTGCGTGCGTGCGCGCGAGAGAGCATGTTTCGTACAGTATGGATGGTGAATGGTAGTGTGTATGCCGGAAGTCTTTGCACTTATTCACCATCCACACCTCCTCCACCAACAGCAATAACAAGAAACATCCTCTCTCTCTCTCTCTCACACACACATCACTTAAAGAATATTTTCTGTAGGCAAGCACATACATCGTATTCTCAAAATGTGGTTTTTTTTTCTTTACATAGCGGCCCTTCATTGTTGACAAGAAATGTCATAGTAATATTATATAACTTACCTGAGCAATGAAGAATAATCAGTACTTTTGACTGCGCACACACCTGTTTAATAGCGGCACTGCGAAAATTCCAGTCACACGCTGTTATCAAAACAATTTCAGGCAGGACATCTGAAAAGTACATTGGCCGTCCGGTATGGATACGCTGACAGGAATGTTACGAAAACATGCGGCTCGAAGACATCAGTTGCAATGTAGTCACATGACTAACTCAAGAAAGCCGCTGCACGTGCTGATTAACATTAGAAGGTAGGCAAGCGTTCTGCACCCTCACCCCTCCTCTCCCCACAATAATCATCCCTGGCTCCCCTTCGCCATCAAGTCCCAGCCCCATCACCCCTCCGTAATACCCGCGTCAGACTCCATCCGCGACCAGCCGGCCAATCCTCGGCAGCCTTGCAGACAGCCGCCTGGGATTCGAAGAGAACTGGCGTGCATGTGGAAACCCGACGGAGAGCAACTGGCCCGGGGCATCTGGCCACAGCTGGGGTCTCCTGCCTCCCTCTAAAATAAAGAAGCACCAAGATGAAGCATATTCTAGCACGGCTTCCAGCATGATGTCGATCGATAGTCTGGAATTGTCATCCGATGGCCTGAAGTTGGCGACCGACGATCTGCTGATCGTTAATGTTTGCTCGAGGACATGATGACTTTTATCTCCAGAGGGCCAGTCGTTTCGTCGCGGGAAATTTCACTACTGCGTGAGTTTAGTTACCTTCCACAACCACCACCACCGTACCACCGCTGTCAGGTCAAATTTGTAGTTTAAAGGATATTTTCAGAGTACTACAACCTTATCAAGCAATCTTCAGTGAGCGGTATTCCCCACTACCATGGCAGACTGGTTTCCTTTTACGACAAGCATTTGAAATAGTTTAGATTATTTAATAGCAGGTGCTAAATGTTGTCCAGTCACTGACTAGATGAAAGTAGGCGCTAAAAGACATGAGTCAGTATTTTAGAAGAAGCGAACGACAAAAACCTCTGCCGCTTGAGCGAAATAACATTTATAATCTTCTTTGTACTGCTGGTAAAAAGTTGTAGTTTTCATTTTCCTGCTCTCTTTAATAATTCATCATTACCTTCGTGATATTTAATTCTGTGCTTGATACAAAAACAAATATATCACTCATTTTTCTGAGGGAACGAACACCAAATGCTTTGTTCCGAATACTCTATGGGAAAGTGATTACCTCTCTGGAACTTTTTTTTTTGACTGTGCGTAATCACAGGGTTCTATTTTCTTCAAAGTAAAGACACGCTGTATATTCGCAGAGTGTGCACTCATCAACATGCACAGTGGTTACATTTGAAGTGATTCCTCTGGACAAAAATCTGTGAATAAAGTTCGAGCTGGACCTTGAAGAGGAAGACGTGGCCAAAAGCTAGGTCGTCCTGATCTCAGGAACAAGAGCCAGAAGGCAGGGCGTCCTGGGGCCGGTTGCACGGCTTTGGGGTAAGCCCTCAGTCCAGGCGTAAGAATGGACTACTTAAAACGTCGATGGCGCGGGTCTTAAATAGGGAAAATTTAGTCCGAAAATTTGGCGTAAATTTAGACCAGCGGGGGAGTAGGCGTACGGGCGGACTAAATTTGGCCTCTGAAACAGCGTCTGTAGTAACACGTGCAAGACCTGCAGCCTGCGACTGGAATCCCCACCCCCAATCCCTAACACCTCACCTAACCCCCACACGCACCCATATCCCACCCCTAACCCACCCTCCCTCACCCCAAACCATGACCACCCCACCCCTGAACATCACTGTCCCATCCTTAACCCACACTCCCCCACCACAAACCATCCAAACTGCCATCCTTAACTCACACTGCTCCACCCCAAACCATGACCACCAGCCCCCCAAAACATCACTGTCCACCCTAACCATCTCCGCCCCCACCCCTCCGTAGGATTCATTCATTTCTTTTTTCACAAGGAGGTGGGGGGGTATTTGTTGCTTAAGCCGCAGACTATGTCAGGACGGCGCTGCTTAGACAAGTTTACCTGCTGCCACACGTGGGACTGCTGTCGCAACACGGGCCTCAGTCCCACCCAGTCACATTGTACTGACACCGGGCCAACCAGTCCTAGTACTGTTCCCTGTAGTGCCAGGCGTCTGGCAGGGCAGCTACTAGATTGCCAATTTGTAAGTCTTAGGTATGACTCGGCCGAGATGCGAACCACCGACTTCCCGCCTCGGAAGCGGGCGGCTTAACCACTAGACCACCGAGGGGGTATCACAAAAGAGCGAGAGAGAGAGAGAGAGAGCAACATAGAATATATGGATCTGCGAATCATCCTCGTAAACTACACAATAAAGCAGAAGTTTTTTGCTGGTTTTGTCGACTTTTTCCAACCCAGTAGTCGCAGACAAGTCTCGCCAGGCGTGTTCGTGTAGACACCCTCCAAGAAAAGGCCCCCGAGCGCAAGCCTTCATCAATTAATTACACTCGGCATGTTCTGCACGTGCCGCCTGTAAACAACAGGCCTAAATGCCTCGTGCCGAAAGACTGTCTATTCCTCCCACGCACCCACCCATCCCTCTGTCCGTGTGGATATGTAAGCAAAGCAGGCTGTCGAGTTCGTGAACTCTGAGCTCAGGTCAGCAAGAAGTGCAGTTTGCCCTCATTTCACCCTCACTTAGCCAGGCCAGAACTCCAGGAAGGAACAGCAAGGTCAGTCGATAGAATTTGAGAAAGCTATATCTTTAGGACAGGTCTCTTGCTAAGCCAGGCTTTCAGGAAAACATCGGACTTTTTTTCTGATTACTCTGGGCGCTTTGCTTGCTGTAGGGCTAGCTCTGTGAAGACGGCACAAGTACAACTTGAGACAAATATACCCTGAGCCTGCGGACACTTCAGTATAATGAGAGGTAAAACCCAGTCCCAGACAGTGATGTCTCCTCACATTGACGTTGACGTATTGTAAGCCATTTTTGCCAGTCAGTCAGTTCATTTGTTTATTCGTTTGTTTGTTTGTTTCGCTGTTTGTTTATGTTTTGTTCGTTTCAAAAGTACATGCAGTCGACAGTTGTAGAGGTCACGATGTGACGCTATGCAAACTTTTCACCACTGAAAAGCAAAATGGGTCAAAGAAAAATGGCAAAAATTGTTGAAGAAAGCGCCAGCAGCATGGAAAGATGAAATCAATATATGTGCGATGTAGTTCTTCACGCCCTTCTTGTTTTATTCGCGCGATTTGCGTTATGTTGAACATCATACACGCACGATAATTCGCAACACAAAAAAGTTCAGAAATACCAAGCTTCCGGTATTGTTTCGATCTCATAACTAGGAAACAACAAAATATTGTATCTTGCAATGATATGAGGCTTGGTGGGGGGGGGGGGCGGTGTCTTGTCTCAAGCGTGTCTTAAAGAAAGTCAAAAGGTTATCCCTTATTAACTACAAGATTTACCTGCTTCGTTATGGAGGTGAGCTTTCCAAATGAAATGGTTTGTATACACAGAGATGAGGTGTTGGGGAGAGAAGGGGGAAGTAAATCAGATAGAGCCCAAAGACCAGCGCTGTCAACAGCTGACACATCCAGAGGACAAATTACGTGCCCCTGGAACGAGATCTGAACGCTCGGCCTTCACGGCCAGAGGGAAAAGTGCCGCTAAACTACCCCTTTTAACCTCTCCTCATATAGAGGAAGAAAACTTTTTGCAAGAAAAAAGCAAGTGGTATGGCGTGTAATATATTTCATATGCCAAGGATACAGTCAAGGAATGTATTTTGTTCAACACGCCACGAGTAAATTTCCTACAAGAACGTGTAGAACAATCGACCGACCAGTGCTGACGCGGATTCCCCGGGGTCCCGCGGCAAGCTGGAAAAAAACGTCGCATCCATTGGGATGCGGAAAACTGTCGTGGCACGGTTGTAAGACAGCTGTTAGAAAATAACTGGGGGGGGGGTGCATGAGCGGCGAGGGGTACGGAAATGCAGACAACAGTTGTCAAGGTTGCTGTGGTTCCGATTATATGGAGCCAAGACGACTTTCAGTAGATAGCGTGTTCTAACAGCATGCGACATCAACAGCAGGTTCTTGCGGACAGCACGCAACATCGAAGGGCGATGGAAGGCAGACACTCCAACGTCCCAGCACTGTGAAGTGTCGCTCTGGGATTGGCTGTCGGCGTTGTCTTGCCTGTTTATCTTTATTGAGGAATCCTTGGTGATATCAGCACAGGTTGTTTTAAACCGAACCACTCACGTGAAGAAACATTTTTGCATCAAGTTCTTGTTTAATTTTCTTTCTCTTTGAAGTCCTGCGCTGCACGTCATGCGTAACGAGAGGTTTTCACGACTGCGCACTTTAGACCATTTACAGCTGGCTTTTTTGTGGATAATATGAAATTTCTGCACACCGTTAATGCCCGTTCGGATGAAAAATATTTCTAGTTGACTGGCAATTTATTCCCACCCTTTGGTGTGCTGAGTTCCTGTAACAATAAAATATGTCCAGTCGTATATTTCTCTTCCTGTTACGTCCTCTCTCCCACTTCAGTATGTTTCATAGAGAGATGTTAACGCAGTATCGATGACATGGTTTTGTTCTTAAACCGGGTGCATGTAAACTCCCACAGAATTTTAGTATTGTTGCTTCTTGTTTCCCAGCCTAGCCCCGAACTCCTTTTCTCCCCACCTTTATGCACCAGTTTACTTTAATGTTTTCGTTGAAAACAACAGGATGGGCAGGATGTTGAGTGTGCTGTCCGACAGAAAGATTCCAGGCTGAGCGAGGGTCCTGCCCCACAGAAGAGGAGATGGGGGGGGGGGTCTGCGTGCAGCTGGAAACGAGGCTGCTGCTGACAGCACGCGCACTTCCTGCATAGGTTTTTGCGAGAGCTGGAGGGGAGTGCAATTTTCCAAAGTCTACGTTTTCTTTGCACTATATGACGGTGTGCTCTCTGCCCAAGTAATCTTTCTGAGCCACAGAGCTAAACTGTAACGACGTTGATTGAAATAAAGTGACCATCCTAGATCGTGATGACTTCCTCGCAGACAGACAGTAGTGATGACGGATAGTTCGATGGGTTGTTGAACTGAACCCCAGACCGTCAAACAGAGAAGTAGGTGTAAGTGCACAAAGTGTATGAATGTGTGTTCTAACATACGGGGTTAACGGTAACAGTCACTTGCTCTATTAAAAGTAAAATACAAAATGCACAGTTAAAACGTAAAATTCACGTGTGCTTTATTGAAAGTTAATTATATACAATGCACAATTAAAATATTAGGACTACACTTCACGAGTAACGAACTATTTCACGAGGTTTCTTCTTATTATTCTTCTTCTTCTTCTTTACCACAGCATTGTCAGCCAAAGATCGAATAATAGTTCTGTCTTAACTACTCACGGAGTAGTTTTCCTCTCGAGACCGCAAGTCAATTCACGCGCGGAAACAGGGTCCGACACAGGTTAAACAGATATGATTGGAAGTGTCTTCGTGTTGCCACTCATCGTCTGGCTGAGCAACAAGCGTCTGGAAAGAAACGAGGCTTAATACCATCGTACAACATTCTACCTTGGGCTGGCATTCCGATTCATCGGTGTGCACGCAACAGAAGCTGCAGGCGATATCTCGAATGATTTCAGCAGCTGATGGCCACTGTGGCTTCACTTTCCGATTTGACTCTCTCCCGTCTAAAGATAGGTCAAGGTCACAAAGCCTGCAGGCAGTTCAAGGTTACAATACTCTGACTTCTGCTGCCATGGAGTATTACGTTCCATTCAAAACAGGTTTTAGAAAAAATAGACTAAGAATCTGCTACCAAAAACGGATGTGAGGTCAGATCCGTATGTGTTCCCCCCACTCTCCTTGTAGAGAAGCTGGTGTGAAATTAAACCGTCGACTGGCTGAATGGTGTTTGAAACAATTAGGTTAGCGTTAGACCACTGTCTCACTTCAGCTCAGTTTAGCGGCCTGAGTCTGGAATTACCATTTTCATTGCTACCTTAAAGGAGAGACAGACGATGAACGGAAGTTAGCATCTTGATTTGGACAGCGGCGAGATGATGAAAAGTATCCCAGACCTCATTCTCACCTCCAGGTGGTGCTAGGGTGGGTGGGACGAGATGAGCAGCAGTCAGCGTCGTTATCAGATTAAAATCAGGAGGAAGAACATGGACGACGTCCAGGTGTGAGGACCTCCCGAAAAAGTTTCTCATCTTAATGGCGTAATGGACCATAAAGCTGTCAAAGGGGCTTCGCTTGATGGCCTCCTTCAGGGTAATATGGCGAAATGAGCAGCCCCGGAATAAAACAATATTTTCTTAGCGACGTCGATATCCTTCTCACCTTACGCCTGAAGAATCTAGCCTACGCATATTTCACGACAGCATTTTTTTTATCTGATCCCAGGAGCTTGTCTCCGATCTGCAGACCCTCCCCTCCCCTCCCCCCAGAAAAAAGGAAATCGCAATAAAACTTAATTTTTTTCTTTTCCTGGGGTTTTTTGTTTTGTTTTGTTTTGTTTTGTTTTGGAGGTGCGCTGTGTAAATCGTATTTTGCAGTCGCGCTCTCGTCACAACACTTGTCTTAAATGTTGGCCTCACGCAATTCCGCGCTGGATTTTTCTCGCCTTACCGATTTGCGCGGGGAATATTATGTCCTTCAGCCTGTGCTTCCAGCCAGATTTCAACAGAGCCACACGTTCAGAGATAACGAGCTAAAGACAAGAAATTTCGAAACTGGGAAAGGATATCATTTCCACCGATTATCGAGGTTTCTTTCTTAAGATTTGATGTACCAATTAGCTCGACCTACTTTCAACAGATTATTTGTTTTATAAGGTGATCTTAACATACAAGATGAATGTTTGCTGATTATTGATAATTGCCTTCGATGTTTTATTAAATTAGTGTATCTGAATTCTTGGTTTATCTAAGAAGATCACCAACACAGCCAGCACTAGTTAGTGAAGTAAGCGGCAAAAAACAGCATCAACTTGAATTTTCTCAGTTTCAGACTAGAATTCGATACACTATAGCCTTACTGTTATCGATCAGTCAGTCACTCAGTCAGTCAATCAAACAAGCGAGCAAGCAAACAAGCAAACATGCAGTCAGTCGGTCGGTCAATCGGTCAGTCAGGGACTGAGCATTCCCCACACGCTAGGAAGTTGTAATCGGCATATTAGGAAGAAAGACAGCTATCGGGAAAGGGGTGGAGGGTGGGGGGCTATGTCTGACGAGTATTTTAGCTCCTGTCCTCCTAACGATGGTACCTCGCCCTCCCGAAACATCCCATAGGACGTGTCACTTCCTGTCATGATCGTCATATTGGCAGGACTAGCTAGCTCGTAACGGGCTCCTGTACTGACCACGGAGGTAAATGAGGTCTTGGAAAATGCGACCGTCACTGACTTGTCTCCGATTATAGGGTGGATCGGTACCTCAGGGGGGAGATAACGAGACAAGTGCCGACAGCCCAACATACTGCTACCACCGACTGTTTCCAAGCGAAAAAGACACGCTGTAAAGAAGCTGTAACGTGAGCAAACGTGCATTGTCCAAAAACCTCTGTTCACTTGAAGAAAAAAACGCCCACATCATGCACACATGCTGATTTGCGCGCTTACAAAAAGGGGAAACATATATCGAGCGTAAATGACAAATTTCCTTGTTTAAGGGAAACTTTTTCCTGTTTGGGTAACAGCAGCTTAGCTGGCAGTGATGTATATCCCGCTGCATCGCGAGGCACAGTCATGTAGAACCGTGACATTTGTCATGTCAAGCTGTTCAGCGACACTCCAAATCTTAGGCAGAACGAAGCATTATTACGTAAGACAGACCATATCAAATTCCAGAGAGATTATGGGGGTGGGGAGAAAACGATCTGACATCCTCGATCAGACATGTTGTTAATGGTAATACGCTGTTAACGTGTTGCTTGCGGGGCAGTATTCACAAGGACGGAACAGCAGCTAGACGAAGCCTAGGAAAAGATGTTAACTTACTTGAAAAGAAACGGTAAATGTAATCAAGAAAGGAAATTACTTCTGAAGAAAGTAGCTGGGCTGAACGACATAAGAGAGAAAGTGGAGAGAGGGGAGATGCACCGACTAAAGAGGTCCTGTTGCTCTTTCAGAAGCAATCTAGAACCAAAAGGTTTTAAAAGCAGCCAGCGTATTATATCGCGATGCAATGACGTCAACGCGACAGCGTAAGTAGTCTCCTGGAGGGACTGGTTAGTCACTTTAGTGGGGGGGGGGGGTACGATGCTGTAATGTAGAAGACAAAGCACGACTATTTCACGTGAAGACGACCTTTCTATTATTACAAAACGGAACAGCCACTCATCCTAACTCACTTGCTCGGATAACAGCACGAGACAAATTTGATACTCCTCCCAAGAGAGGGTCAATGACGCATTGTATGACGTAATTGTGACGTAATACAGAGCACTTATGGGCAGCAAATCATGCTACACATCCGAACCTGTTTTCGTTTGGTCACATGTATCACGCTTCGGATATAAGCAGACACCTTATGCTGTTCTCCAAACTGGAAAAAGGGTGCGTTCAACTGCCGTGTAGATTTACAAGACCATGCATACGCCGAGCGCGCTAACTTGCACCCTGTCTTGGACAGGTTCAGAAACACTGTCAATGGAGCCACTGTGTCTGCAATAAACACTGTACCGTTCTGTTACATGACTGCCCTGGCTGTCACAGAAATTTTGACCATGTTATTTAATAAATATTTCTATACACAGTTTTGCTTGAGATATACTGATGTATCTACAAACTTCTTGACTTATGGAGGAGTGACAAATGCCATTAAGAAATACCTGAGAGACACTGAGCTGAGAGGAAAGCTGCCAAATGCCAATGTGTGGTCAGTTGTAATACATGCAGGAACCAAGGACTTTTATTCAATCTATGTTAATCCAGGACTGGACTATAAATTGTATTAGGAAGTGGACCTTGTCATACAAAGATATGATGCAGTGGAAAAGTATCTTTTTAAAACCATTTTAAACCACCCCAGATACTCTACTACAGGTTGCTACGCCACACACTGCCTACACAAAAATTTCTGTTTTTGAGAAAACTTGCTCTTTCTCCAAATTGTACTTTCTGCTCTCATTCATCTCTTCTGGCAATGTCCATTCACACAGTCGGTTTGGAATGCAGTTCATGACTTACTGTATAACAAATGTCTACACTCCGGTTCAATATCCTTTTCTGAAGTCCTTATAATCTTTTCCTTCCTTTTCCTCTCATCATTCCTTCTCTCTTTCCTGTCTCTTCCTAAGTTTGTGTGGGCGGGGGTCAGTGTGGGTGTGGGGGTTGGTGTGGGTGTGGGTGGTGTGCAGAAGCAACACTAGCTTTTTCTTGCAAAAATGAAAACCAAGTGACCATAGTATTGTTATTATATTGTGACTGTATGAAACTTCAGTTTCAAATTTGGTGTATTCTGTCCTCTAGTTTAAGATACAGAAACGTATAAAAGAGACTGCGCCAAGAAAGTTTGTTATTGAAACAGCTTTTTTCCAAGTTTAGTCTTGCTGTAAAAATTACGCTTGGTGTGTAAAGTTACATATTGCAAAAATAAAGTGTTTTGTGGAAAAAAAGAAGAGGTTGCTCTACTACTGCTGAGGTTTTTCTAACTTTTAGAACTGTCAACTAAAAGGCAGTTGAGATTGATGCGAGTTCTGTTGTAAATATTATACTGAAGTATGAATTGTAAGTTCAGCTGCAATGATTGTGTCTTGAATAAAATCCTATTCTTGTGGTAAGGAAAAAATACTTCTATTTCTGACATGAAGGCAGAGAGGAAAGTAAGGAACAAAGATGACAGCGTCAAAACTAATTTTAAACAAAAAAGTAAAACGGAAATACCCTGTTGACAAGTGAAGGGGGGTGTTGATGGGGCTTATTGTGCGTTAGAGCGGGGTAAATGAGTTTTTTCCTGGATATTTTTCAAAGTCACGAACACATGATGCCCTTAATTTTCTCTTAAAAACCCGGCCTTCACCCAAAAGTGTTCCCTACATCACATTTACACAACCCATCATTCGACCTTTTGCTGCCGGTGAACCCTCGTCACGCCAGGTTAGTAGACACGGTGCCAGAGGCTAAGAACGCTAACGAAGTTTGTTACAAGAGTTTTCTGCAACGGCCCACATACCCCAAGCCCTTGCCGCAGTCTGGCCTCAGTACGTCAACAAACTATTGCTGTGCGGACTTCGGGGCAAAAAAAAAAACTCCTATCAGAGGTCTTTCAGCAGATGCCAGACCGCCTCGGTGCTCTAGTGGTTAAGGCGTCCGCTTCCGAGGCGGGAGGTCGGTGATTCGCATCCCGGCCGAGTCATACCTAAGACTTAAAAATTGGCAATCTAGTAGCTGCCCTGCCAGACGCCTGGCACTACAGGGAACAGTACTAGGACTGGTTGGCCCGGTGTCAGTATAATGTGACTGGGTGGGGCTGAGGCCCGTGTTGCGCCATAAGTCTCACGTGTGGCAGCACGTAAACTTTGTCTAAGCAACACCGTCCTGAAATGCACATAGTTTGCGGCTGGACGCTACAAATACCCCCCC
>SMGT01015420.1:454351-469678 GCA_004794575.1 Lanistes nyassanus | reverse complement strand
TACAGATTTATGTCAGTACTGTTATCGTCTGCTCGTCCGCCGTGTATACGAAATACATCAGAACGCACTTTCTGAATTATCTGATGTTTAATATGTCAAAAATCGACACTTGTCTACGTACATTTTACAGATTTGTCAGTACTGTCATCGTCTGCCGTGTATACACAAGTGTCGGCTGTTGGCATGTTATACATCAAATAATTCAGAAATTGCATTCTGATGCTTGCTATACCTTTAAAAACATTTATTTAGACCTAAAACCATGGATTTCGGTGGCTGTTTGGTATTTCGTATACACGTCGGACGAGCAGACGATAAAAGTACCGACACAAATCTGTAAAATGTACGTACTCAAGTGTCGGTTTTTAACATATTATGCATCACACAATTCAGAAAGTGCTTTCTGATGCTTGATATACCTTTAAAACCTTTTATTTAGGCCTAAAACCATGAATTTTGGTGACTGTTCGTGGGTGTGCATGGCTGATTAACTGAGAGGATGAAGGCAAACCGGAACTCACGATCATGACTGGCACAAGCTTGCCTCCAGCGCCGTTTGGGTATCACGCCAAGCGGTACCGGAAGCGCGAACTTGTGGATAATCAGGAACTTTTACAGCTCTGTCAGAAACAGCTGGGCGCGCGCATGGGTGCGTAACCATGCAAATGCCCACACGCACATAAATGCACGCACGCACGCATGTACATACATGTATTTGCCCCTCCCCCCCCCACAAACACGAACGCACGCAGGCACACACACGATCAGAAGCGCCTTGCCAGCAGGCGACAAACTTTTGTTAAGCACGGATAACGCAGTTGCAGCTAGTTGCATTGTCTAGTACTCTCGCAGCGAAGAGAGAATTCGACACGCGAAATCGGGAGGCGCGAGGTTTACTCCGCGGAGAAAGAGCATTTCTCGCCTGTAGGCCTGCACGTATATTTGCGTGCATTATACATACTGAGGAGGAGGAGGAGGAGGATGCAGACCACTGCTGAGGAATGAAGAAATCGCGATTAACCCTTTGCGTCTAAAGTTTAGCGGAACCTATCCATGGGACGCTACTCCGTAACCTTGTTTGCTTTGCTTGTTCTTTCCCCTACATTTTCGCAGCGCCCATCGCCCGTGAAGTTTTGCCCGCTGCTTGTTTCAGAACATCCTGGTCCACAAAACTGCATGCTTTAGAGCTTAGTCTGTTTTAGTCTAACGGGAAAAAAGAGGGCCGTTTATAACTCGCAGAATGTTGTTGTTGCCCTTGGTGCGGCCTTGCAGCAGCCGCGGTGTGTTTACTTACGTGGTGTGTGAACTTCCTGACAAGTGAAAGCAAACAGACAGCATAGCCATAGGCCTACGTGCACTTTCTTCGTTTCGCCTCCTGCTCGTTTCTTTCAACCTTTTCTACCACAAGGCCGTCCGACTGCTTATCAACTGAGGAGATACTTCTGTGGTGAATGACATTTTTTCCCGCCTCAAGTGCGCACATGACCAGACTTCAAGAAAGATCACCCACCATAACCTCGCAGCGAACAGTGTCTGGTTTCCCAGGGGCTGCGTACGACAGAACTTGGCAGCACAAATCCTTGTAACAATTGAAGGTAAGGCCGGCAGGATGACCCCGAGTTGTCGTTAGTTATAGAATCTCTTTCAAATTGAAACTAAAATGTTCTGCTAACCCTGCTAACCCTATGAAGCTTGTAGGCGTCTTTCCCGGAACGCGCTAAATAGAATCAAACCAGACCTGCTCGCGCGTACGCACAACGCAGAAAAGGATTCACAGAGAGAAATTTTATTGAAAATGTTCATGACGCATTTCAAGATGGGTGGAGAGGGGTGGGGTTAGAGTCAGATACACATGAATTTATAGGTACAGAGTGTTGTATAATAACACATGGAGTGGGGGAAGAGCCTAGAGTAGAAAGAAATGAATAGTTTATCGGTATGTTTAAACGTTTTTAAACTGTTTTATTTTCAAACATGGAGGCGTGCGTTGTATTGTTTCGATCCCTGCACAATGTAGACGACTTGCATGACAGGGAGGCTGCATGCTGAATTTTATCAGTCGAGTGTCTGTACCACGGTTTTTTCTTTGTTTTCGAAGAGATGAGAGGCGTGGGAGAATTTGGACCTTGACCCCAATACTAGGAAGTTACTTGTGGTTTCCGTTCGTAACGATCGAGTCAGTCTGGACTGGTTTGGCTTTATGGCTGTGTGTGACCTTCGTAAGGAGTCAGCAGCAAAAATACAGGCAAACCTAGCGAGGACTGCGGTCAGCTATATGCAGACCATTTTTCAACACCTTCCCCCAATCTAAAACTCATAGAAGACCATTCATATGTCGAGCATAAAAATGCATAACTTTTGTTTGGCTCAGAAGACGAAAATATGACGCCGCAAAGCTACTTTGCTACGTAACACGAACAGAAACCTTGAATAGTGCACATTTTGAGGCATAAGACAAGCTAACAGACAGTTCTCCTGTACTTTTATTCCAAGCCATCTTGCATTATCTTCATTGATGCACCGTCATTTTACGCCAACGCTCGCCAGCAGCCGCTCCGGTCTCCTGTTTGGTTACTGTTTGTGGAGATAAAACTATGAACTTTTTTTTAAAATGCAGTTGGGGTTTATTGTGGGTTGAAAGCGGCGGGCACATCGTTGACTGAACAACCGGTGAATGGGCTGCGATAGTGTTGCTAGCGTGCTCGGGTTTAAGGCGGCGAGTGACTATCCTTCTTGTATTTGCTGGGCGTGTGCGAAACGCGTCGTCCGGTGTGTTGAATATCGTCCGTACATCCTGCTGCCGAGAATTTTCTTACAGAATCCCCATGTGTTTAACAACGACAAGAAGGTATGCCCAAACATTTCACGTTCCAATTGCTGCCTGCCCCATAAATTCTGATGGCGTCAGGGTAAGGATCGAAAACTCTGAACCCGAGACTGGTGACCCAGAATGGTTCATTGTGTGGTTCATTTGACGTGTTTCAGGAAAGGAACCTGAGGTCAACGTACTGCTCAGATTTTGCTTGTGAAGGAAATGGAGTCTCGGAGCCCTGACCAGTCCGAAGGTCAAAGTTCGTCCGTCTCGGACAGCCCAGGGCTCGTGCGCAAAAAGCATCGCCTGCAAGGGGAGAGAATTTGCCGTGTGTGCGGAGACAAAGCAGTGGCACATAATTTCGACGTCATTACGTGCGAATCGTGTAAGACGTTCTTCCGACGAAACGCCTACAAGCAGCAGGTCAGGTATACACAAGGGGCGGGTTGCATAGGTGCTCATATCGCCTGCTCGTACATTAGATCCATGTCAAATACTCAGGGCGAACGAACTTTATGAACGATCTTATGTCCGGGACGGCAGATACAAGCTCTCATCTGACCCAACCCTGCGCTGAGGTGATGGCTAAATCGAGGAAGTTTCGTGTACTGTACTGTGACGTCACTAAAATTGCGGACTGCTATAAAGCAGCGGAAGATGGGTGAGCATAGTTTCATTCAGCATGTTCTCCTGTCGTTGAGGATATCCGTGTGGCAAAAGCGTTGGGTTTAACAGCCGAAAAGACGGTGGTTCGATTATCCTTATTTTAATTTGTTCGGCGCTGGGGGGAGGGTACGGGAGGGGATGGGGTGGGGTAGGGGTGAGTTGGGTAGGGTTGGGGTCAGAGTGTAGGTACCAGCTTACTTGTTTCTATTGTAAACAAGTTGCTACTGCTGAAGTCGTGACGTCACACAGTATACGAAACTTCGTCGATATACCCATCACCCCTGGGCTGACGACGCACGCGCGTAGGGATTTATTACTGACAGGCATGTTGAGTGTTCAATGAGCTACTTTCGTTTCGATTCACAGGGCTTTTCTGGCTTGAGTGGTTGAGCTGTTGGTGTGCCAGTGTTTGTGCAGGGTGGAGTGCGATTACTGTGGTGGCCTCTGCTTGGGGGTGGGATGTAATCACAGAAACTGGTTGCTGTTGTCTATCGTAGCTTTGCTTGCCATTCAGCCAGTATAGGACGAAATCGTCTTTGACATCATCATTAGCGCCAACAGCAGCATCATAAATGGAACAGCTTAATGACCTTGCTTACAAAATTACAGGCCATTTCCTGTCTGCTTAGACACTGCATTAACTTTCGCCAGGCTGCCAGATAAACAATTTTCGATAAGCTAGGACAGCAGCCTCGTTTCATTCACGATTTATTACTTACTTTTAAAGAGATCGCTTATCCGGTATATTTTAAAGTTCAAGTGTACGCGGATGCTCAGTACAGATGTCCTTTTTTTTTTTTTTGGCTGAGCAGCCTCCACTGCACCAGTTTGACATATTAGAGGGAACACCTTAACCCCAGAGGACGCGCGCCGCCCCTTTTTTTTTAATTTTACCCTGCTTCTGGCCACCTCTGTAGTAAGCCTAGCTTGCACATTACGCCACGCTCACACGATTCGACTGTCAAATCGGGATACCCCCCCCTCCCAATCTAAGACCCCTATGTACTAACCTGTGATTTAATTTCGTCAAATCTGCCTCTGTATGCACAGGAGTTGTCGTTATAGTCTGTCTGAGAAGTTTCAGGGAGATTACTTTTAAAAATCCAGTCAAATTCTGACGTAACAACCCTGTTCATTCGACGTAGTCGCACCATGCAATAACAGCCTCACCTTGTGATCTATGCTGCCGATAAGCAAGGCAATGTGTGTAGTGTTGCCACTGTTAGTGGCTGTTTGGTGCTCATTTGAAGCAAAGAAAGTTTTTTTTAAGCCGCTTCACCTAAGACATTGCATCGAACCCTAGTCACTCTTTCGCTAGCGGGTAAATGGTGTGTAATGAAGTCACAATTATAGGCATGTACCGGTGTTTGACTGGAAATAACGGCATCCAGGAAAATCACAACTGCTGTCACTTTTTTCACTTCTTCGTTCGAATTCTGTACCTTTTTGTTTCCGCTTATTCTTGAGATTAGCACCTGCAGGCCTTTGGGTACACGATGCAGACACGTGTATTAGCACCCACTCACTACGCGCGCGCGCGCACACACACACACACGTACTTAAAGCAAAAACATTCTTTTTTTAATATACAACCAGATTTTCTTGAAATGTGTAAACCTTTGCATGTCGACCAAGTTATCTCCACCCTTGAGTCCACTGACCAATAATCTGTGTGCAGAAGCCATGTGGCTTCACGGGAACCTGCGAGATCACGTTGCAGACACGACGCTTTTGTCCAGCATGTCGCCTCAAGAAATGCTTCAGCATTGGAATGAGGGCTGATATGATTCTTGGTAGGTCCCCTAGATAAACACACGCACAGGTTCCAGTTGAAATGATAATAGGTAAAGCACTAGATAAATATACGCCACAGTTTACAGTTGAAATGATACTAGGTAATGCATTAGATAAATATACGACACAGTTTACAGTTGAAATGATACTAGGTAATGCATTAGATAAATATACGACACAGGTTACAGTTGATTTGATGCTAGGTAACGCACTAGATAAACACACGCACAGGTTACAGTTGAAATGATACTAGGTAACGCACTAGATAAACACACGCACAGGTTACAGTTGAAATGATACTAGGTAACGCACTAGATAAATACACGCACAGAATCCAGTTGAAATGATACTAGGTAACGCATTAGATAAACACACGCACAGGTTCCATTTGAAATGATACTGGGTAAGGCACTAGATAAACATGCGGCACAAGTTACAGTTCCTACGATAATTGGTAAGTCCTCTAGAAAAATTCGGGCTATAAGTTACAACACTACAAATTAAAGTTGGTACTCTGTTGGTACGTCCTGCAGGCTAGAGCACTTTGCAGCTTTGGTCCTGGGAGCTGTTATTGGCACTGATTAAGGCACCGAGGAAAACAGGATTTTCGTCATCATCGGCAAAGTAGTTGCACCTGAGTAGGCCTACGTGTATGCGAGAAAATTCCTAAATGCAACATTGTGTGAATCTGTGTAAAAGAGTAGGAGTTTCTGCCTGTGTGATGTAGTGATACGTGCATATACTGTGGATAAAAATCTTGCCTCTGGTTCGAAGACTGTGTCCTGCCTTGTGCAAGATGGTACATGTATACGGATACTCTCCTACAAGATTAACGAGCTTAAGCTCAGCCTTACTAACCAGGCAACATGTCACCTTATGTTATCGTTCGGGTTCCAGACGATGCGGAGAGGCAAGCACGCTTGGAGAAGATCGCACAGAACCGCAGGCGACGACAAGAGGCTGCCAGAAAGGATGGGAGCTGCAGCAACATGCCCTCCACCACCCCCACCACCGCAGCCACCAGCACGACCACCGCCACCGCCTCAAGCAGCAGCACCAGGGAGACCCAGGAATGCATCCCAGACTCCAGCAAGCCGGAGCTAGACGCTGGCCACTGCTTGAGCAGTCCGACTGCACCTTCTGCGTGTTCCAGAGGCAGCCACCACCCCGCTAACGTCACCGTCGACGGATTGTCGGCGCTGCCGCCGCAGAACCCCAGCGAGACACCGCCTGTGTCTGGGGGCACTTCCGGCAACACAGAGGATACCAAAACTTCGACAGTGTTAGGGTCGGGGTCAGCCTCGGTGTCAAGGTTGAGCGAGGGGTCTGGGACGATGAAGACGCTAGAGACGCGTAAACCTTTCCAGCACGTGCCAACCGCTTTGCTGCCTTCTGACCCGTACATGTACTGGAGGCTGACGACAGAAGAACATACACTTATCACACAGCTTACTGTCTCTTACAAGGTGAGAGGATACACATGAAATTAGAAGACGTGTGTGGGATAGATGGGTCATTGTCTTCTTTCTTTTTTCTTTCTTTCTTTCTTCGTTTGTTTGCTTGTTTGTTATTCCGTTTGCTTATTCTCGCCCAAATCTTTCCGGCTACCCGTCCGTTCGTTCGTTTGTTTCTTTGCTTACGTGATCCTTCGTTCCCTTTAAACTGTTTTCAAACACGAAAATCTTGCCAGACCCTATGATGGCGAGGTCCATGTTGCAGGACACCTTGTTACAAATGCCCACTACACCTGAGGCGCTGGAAGTGCAGATGAATGAACTCAGCTTACAGCAGACGTTGGGCTTCTGTCAGCGGTTTCCTTTCAAGATGGTCCAGTTTGTTAAATTAATCCCTGACTTCCGGTCACTTGAGGTGAGTATGTCTTGTACCTTATGTCTTGGAGCGCCGACAGTGGCGCGTCTTGCTCACAAGTCCAGGGCTTGAAAATCGACAATTAAAACGAGCGAATAAGCAGTCAGTATTTTCTGTAAGGTTGCACATGGTGATGGGGGCATAATTTCTTTAAACAGGATTGTTGTTTCATTGACAGCAGAGACGGGTGGGTGGAAGGGTGAGAGGGTGGGTGGTGATGGTGGTTTCATCGTCCTCCTCATGGACAGCTCCGGGACCAGATGGCAGCCTCAAAATTCTGCGCCATGCTGATCATGATGCTGAAGAGCTCGGCGCTGTTCTGCGAGGAGCGCGACTCGTGGATCAAGGAGTTCGGCGAGCTGTCCGTGGCCACGTTTGCGCGCGTGACGGCGCACGAGGAGGTAGTCGGACGTTATGCCGCCTTCTGCCGCCACCTCAAGCGCATTCTCAAGAACGACTACTCGGCCTACGTGCTGCTCAACTGCTTGGTCTTGTTCGACCCCTTGGCCCCTGACCTCTTCGATCGGCAGGCCGTCAACACCCTTCACGACAAGTAGGTAACGGTCCCTTCGCCGGAATGAGGATTTTTCGGATGACACTAGAGAGTTCAAAACAAATTGTGGTGCTGAAATATTACCTGAAGTCTTAGTTCTTGGTCGTCTTGTTAGTCTGACATAAGTGCTGAACTCTCAGTGTGTGCGTGCGTCCGTGCGTCCATGTGTGCGTACGTGTTAGGTATTTCTGAAAGACGCGCTGTGGTACTGAGAACATTACCTGATTCTTTTTGTTTCTTCCTCGTATGTCGGACAGGTACGCCGTGCTGCTGAAACATTACCTAGAGTCTCAATTCTCTTACATGTTCGCGCCAGAATATCTGGCGGCGCTTCAGGACAGCATTGTGGAGGGAAAGATGGTGGCTGTGGAACTGACGGCGATGTTTAACGGGTGGAAATCCGCCCTGGATCCTCTCATGGTCGAAATTATGAATCTCACGTGACTGCCGACTAGTGTCTGTTTATTCCGTATCAACTGATCGCCTGGTTCCCTTCATGGACGACAGATATTCCTGCACCATCCATGGCAGACCGCAGAACCTCAAGCCCATCTTATGACAACACGGAAATTTGTAAATAAAATTTTTAAGTGGATCGGTAGTGTAGTAAAATCTTTTGCAAAAGTACGACGAATTTAGCTGAAATTGATATGAGCGATAACTTGTATTCATGATAGCTTTAGATTGAATGTATGCTAATAAACATTACCCATATACCCCCCACCAACCCTGCCCAGAGGTATTTAAGCCTCTTGGTCAAACGCCAAGTACCCAAATAGCGCTTCGTCCGACGGTAAAACACTATATATAGTCCACAGTTCTATACTTCAAGCACACCACAGTATTCTTGCTTAACAGTATCACGTCACATGCCGACTTCCCCTGCAGTATTCTCATGGGAAGACAGTCCGTGTGACATCATAGAGGGCAACACCGTTACGTCACATGGCTTTGATCATCATTATGTCCTACGTACGCATGTGTGTGCCCTTTGTGTGTGTGTGTGTGCCCTTGTGTGTGTGCCCATGTGTGTGTGCCCATGTGTGTGTGTGTGTCCACATGCGTTTGCGCGCGACTGTTTGCGTGCGCCCGATGCCCACTACCTAAAACCCCTGGCGATAAAACAAGGTGAGAGCTTCCTTTCCGAACCTTTAGCTCCGAGTAAACATCGTCCCAAGATGTCAGCCATTCTCTGAGGCCTGACAACGACAGCGCGACCCCCGTCCCTCCCCATGTCCTCTGGCACCGCTTTGTCTCGGCGGTAAGTCCGCCCACTCTGGGTAGGCTCCACACCCTGACCACCGTCTCTTGGTACTGCGCTTGTCTGGAGAAGCCGGGATAGATGAAGGCTGAAGACTAAGGCGTTCGATTATCGATGTTGAGATGCAACAGGAATGTAAGAAACTGTCATGATTCCAAGTATCATAAGCTTGGGAAAAACAGCAGGCCAACAAAAGGAAGTAAAATGTGAGGGGCTAATTAAAAAAATTGCTGTTCAGTCTTATTAATACAGGGAGGCAATTACAGCAGTATCTTTACACTGAGCTGCCTCCCTGTAAGCTACCGCTACACGCTCGTTACGGTGCACAGCTCAACGCTCGCTGTCAGTCTGTGGTAAACGTTTCGTTGTTTGGGCAGAAATACACAGACATGCCTTACGGTAACGGTTACAACAGAGCCTGCCACTACTGGCTGTCTCTCTGTTTTCACAAGCACGGCGTCTGCCGAGGTACAAGCATGCATCCTACTTGATGTGTTTCCACCTGCACATCTTTATTTTCTGCCCGTCCGCCATCTGCCCTCATCACGCTCGCTCTCACAGCCTCGTTTTGACAGCGTGAAACAAGTTGCGCTTGTTCTCAAATTCTGCGTGTAAATACAGAAAGAGATCTTTCTTCTCAGTTATTTTCGGGAAAAGAGACATCCTTCAATTTCACGTCTTGGAATATTGCCAGTGCTGTACCCACATCCTTTATCAAAGACAAGTAAAACGAAAACAGGGCTCCTACCCTTCTTTTGAGTCATATGTACATCAAAGCTCTTGTACCGTGACTGGGTTTGTTCGGCAAAGTAGCCAGCTTCCTTTTTTGCGTGTGGTTTTAATGGAATCTGTCAATCTGGGTATGACAAGTTTCCCGCCAGCATTTCCTGATCATCTCGATACTGACAGGAAATAGCGGGGGGGGGGTTGCGGTTGTAATTAGTAATTTTGACATTAGGGCTGAGCTTCCTTATCCCCTGTTCATTCATAAAGGGCACGTAATTAAAATACACAGAGAGAATTGACCTTAGTATACGACCCCGCTAATGCTGGAAGAGTCGCTGCAAACCCTTATGCAAGCCGACCCAGGAATGACCCCAAACCCCAACGCAGTAACAGGGACACCCCAACACTACGAGGAAACCGAGAACTCTGTGGTTCAAATATATCTGGATTGTACTGGGAGCTAACCTAGGGAGGGCTTTCAGATGTTCGCGTGACTTCGCTTCCCTCCCTGGCATGGTTGCCGCGGTCTACCCCTGTTGCGCGCGAGCCGTCCCTAAGGCTAAGTGTGCAATCACCCGACCTTCACGATGTCGTCATTAATAGGGCGAGACTGTGCAAATGTGTTCTTCAACGCTGAAGAGTGTAGCTTAAAGCAAATGGGAGACAGGTATGCGAAGAATCGAATCAATCGATCACACATCAGTACACATTTAACCACTGCAATCCTGACCATCCAGTTCAAAGGTAAGGTAGACTAGCTATACTCTATTTGTACGTGCAACGTATGTGTAACACAGCGGTGACGGGAAACGTTTGACACAACAACATCCTAGCGCCCACGATTACCTCGTTCAGTGTAAGCAGCGCCCCCGGGCAAAGTTTTGTCGGCTGCGCATCGCACCGTCTCGGTCTTGAGCGGTGGTTGTGCAATACATGGCTTTCTCGAATCGTGATTATTGTAGCCTTGACAAATCTTATCTGGGTTAGTGCATTATGACACGTTTAACTCGTTCTTGTTAAGTGTCAAGATAGCGATGGGAAACGATCTGATTATGTTGTTAGGGCCGGGGCTGACGTGCACGAGCGTTCTTATCTCCTGTTCATTCGTAAAGGTGCAGGTAAAATAGGGCGAACAGGGCTTACGGACGCTCTTATGACCAGAAGAGCGGCTACGAATGCTTATGCAAGCCAGCCCCTGATTCTAATCATTAATGTTTGCGCTGCGCTGTCGGAAATAGTCTGTGGTATCTGATTTATCAGCCGGCGTCGGATCACACTCGGATCCAAGTACACCGTGCAGTTTCGCATACTGGCAGGTGTGTAGGTCACCGTTTGCTCGTGTTCAATTCTACGTTCAGATTCATTACAGGTGTCTTAGCATGTCCATAGCCATGTAAACGATTTGGCGTCATGATCTGGTGAGTGAAAAATTGGCTGTTTTAAAACATTCCTTGGCATATCGAAAGGGGGGAGGGGTGGTACTGTTTTAAGTTTAGGTAAACCGAGAAGATAATATAGTGAGTGAGGAGAAAATAACAAGGAGAAAAGAGGTGGGGAGGGGGAGAGCTCAGGATGGAACCATGAGAGAAAAAGTCGCACGAGACAGAAAGACAAAGAGTAATTAAGACAGAGAGACATCGAATTACGTAGAGTTACCATGGCCACGCATACAGTAAGACCGCACAGCTATGGGGCACAAAAGTCCATTGAGCGACGTCACAATGACGAAGCAAAGTGAACGGGGGCAGAGGACAGCGCTCTTTCTTTTTCTCTGCTCCAACGGTTTTGGAATTCTCTTCCCGCCAGTATCCCCAATAACTCCGACTCAAATTCATTCCGTACTGCCCTTAAAACTCATCTCTTTCGTCTTGCGTATCAGTTACCCTGTGTGTAAACCATATGTGATATGAATGATAGGATCCAGTGTATTGCGTGTGCTGTGTGTGTGAGTGAATGTGTGTACTGCGTGTGTTTGTTGTGTGTACTGGGAACGCTGTGAGCTTAGTTGGGAGATATAGCGCTTTATAAATATTTTGTATTATTATTATATAGACAATATCTGGTAAAATGAAAAGCGTATCATTTATTATATCATTCAAAGTAATGCGCGTCCATCTGATTTGTCACACCGTTGTAGTTAAAGTCGCGTGCGCGTGTCTGCTGTAGCCATAGGTCTCCACCGTCTTTGCGATTTGATTTTCATTAATAAAGAAAGTTCCTTTCTTTCGGCCCTCTCTTTGCTACGTGTTTGGGTACGGTAAGCTCCCTTTGGCCACAGGCGTCTGCATACGGCTATGTGTGAGCGCTGCCAGTATCTTTGTTGGAGTTATTTTTGATTTTCAGTTTTTGCGGTTGAACTGACACTTTCAAAATCCGCTTTGTACATGTACCTGTTCATGAAAAGGCAAATATTGTTCTGTGACCTTTTTCAGGTTGCACGGTGGTAGGGGTGGGTGGGGGTGTATGAGACTCCCAGTTTCTTTGGGCCGGCGGCATCGTGAGGCCGGCGCTCGTCTCGTGCTCATTGTCGCACCTTCCTGACACCTAGGTCATCCACCCATGTGAATCTGGGTAAACTAGAGGTATTGCGGTGTTTAGCACGGTATCGAAGCAGCGCCTTCGGGTTCGGAGGCTTGCGCCACAACTATAACTATGGCCCTCGCTTCCCCTGTTCATACACTTTCCAATATTTGTTACGTCTATTAGTTACTTTTTACTTCCTTCTTAACTCATGTCTTATGTCGCGGCATTAGTTTTCGTTAAACACTACACCAGCACCAACTGCCTCTCCCTCCCCCTACCCAACCCTTCCCTTTCAAGCTAACATTCAACTGCCTCGTTAATCAGAGTTGTCGCGATGACCCGTTAGGCCCAAGATTAACAAAACAAAAGTGCGCTGGCGTGCAGCTTCAGGCCAGCAATGCTCTCCCGCGGTTAGTTTGCTCATGCGTAGTGTAGACTGTTTTCACCTGGCTAGTGCAGTGACATTTGTGTCCTTGTAGTGACAATTGTGTCCTTGCAATTACAAATGTGTCCTTGTGGTGACTGTTGTGTCCTTGTGACTGTTGTGTCCTTGTGGTGACTGTTGTGTCCTTGTGCTGACTGTTGTGTCCTTGCAGTGACAGTTGTGTCCTTGCAGTGATTTTTCTGTCCTTGCAGTGACAGTTGTGTCCTTGCAGTGACTTTTGTGTCCTTGCAGTGACATTTGTTTCCTTGTAGTGACAATTGTGTCCTTGCAGTTACAAATGTGTCCTTGTGCTGACTGTTGTGTCCGTGTGCTGACTGTTGTGTCCTTGCAGTGACAGTTGTGTCCTTGCAGTGATTTTTGTGTCCTTGCAGTGACAGTTGTGTCCTTGCAGTGACAGTTGTGTCCTTGTTGTGACTGTTGTGTATTTGCAGTGACTGTTGTCCTTGCAGTGACAAATGTGTCCTTGCAGTGACAAATGTGTCCTTGCGGTGACCGTTGGGTCCTTGTGGTGACTGTTGTGTCCTTGTTGTGACTGTTGTGTATTTGCAGTGACTGTTCTGTCCTTGCAGGGACTTTTGTGTCCTTACAGTGACTGTTCTGTCCTTGCAGTGACTTTTGTGTCCTTGCAGTGACAGTTGTGCCCTTGCAGTGACAAATGTGTCCTTGCGATGACCGTTGGGTCCTTGTGGTGACTGTTGTGTCCTTGTTGTGACTGTTGTGTATTTGCAGTGACTGTTCTGTCCTCGCGGGGACTTTTGTGTCCTTACAGTGACTGTTCTGTCCTTGCAGGGACTTTTGTGTCCTTGCAGTGACAGTTGTGTCCTTGTTGTGACTGTTGTGTATTTGCAGTGACTGTTCTGTCCTTGCGGGGACTTTTGTGTCCTTACAGTGACTGTTCTGTCCTTGCAGGGACTTTTGTGTCCTTGCAGTGACATTTGTGTCCTTGTTGTAACTGTTGTGTATTTTCAGTGACTGTTCTGCCCTTGCAGTGACGAAGCAAATATGGCGAGCGAAGATCCGCTTGTCCATGCGAAGCATCCTGTCGACCCCGACGTGACTGACGGAGCCAGAGGTCACAAGAAGCACCGCGTGACGGGGGCCAAGACGTGCCGGGTATGCGGAGACAAGGCCGTGGCGCACAACTTTGATGTCATCACTTGCGAATCCTGCAAGGCCTTCTTCCGGCGAAATGCCCTGAAGGACAAGGTGGGAGCGTGACACCAAAGACGGTACACGTGGGAACTGGGGAGGGGATGTAAAATATTTCGCTTGGTTTTACTTTTGGTACGGTACTTTCTTCTTGACTGTATTTAAATTATAACCATAGCTGCTTACGAGTGAGCCAAGGAACATCAAATGCGCATCTGAATGTTAAACGTCCATTTTTGCAGTACTCTCGACTAACGCGTTTGTGTAATACGCTACGAAATATTTCTTTACGTGAATAATAAAGTGAACAGAGACTTTATTCTCCCTGTTTCTTGTGTGCAGGTGAAGCCATGCGCGTATCAAGGAAATTGTGACATCACCGTGGACACCCGTCGCTCTTGCTGTGACTGCCGCCTGAAGAAGTGCTTAGATTGTGGAATGAACCCAGACTTGATTATGGGTGAGTCGTCGTCACTCGGTGTATGATTTCCTCTTTTGACAACAATACACCTTTTGGTTTGTGTCGTCATCAAACTAGAAATATGTTTGCGTTTAATATAAGACGAGTGGTGTATGTTTTCCTTTCACATAATGTACTAGATGTACGTATCATGTGTATATACATATATCGGCACCTTATCGGGCAACACACAACCTTTTTTTATCATTTACCATCTTTATCATCCAGTGGTTTCGACTAGACAATTAGATGTTCATAATTTAATCCTAGATGAACTTTCGACTGTTTGTGGGGAATGTCAGTGAAAGCTAAAACAAATATTTTACTGAGATCAGAAACAATTGCTCCCTTGCTGGCCATTTTGTGTAGATGCAGACGAACTGAAGGCACGGCAGGAGAAGCTTACCAGCAACCGCCTGAAGAGGCTGCAGATCGCCCCCGACAGCCAGGGGATCCCGCCAGGTGGCGCCAACGGCTTGAATCACGTCGCTTATGAAAACGGTGATGTGACTGTGAGCTCCAGTATTGCCGGCGAATCAGAATCGCGAGGCTTACCTGACCCTGACGGGGGCATGCGCAGTCAGACTGAGGACGCTTGGTTTTCGGGAGCCTGTGTGTCCAGCCACAGACAGAACGGAGAGGCAGCCAGGCAGACCAACGGACTGGCGGCGAGCCAGAACGACTCGGCATCGTCGTACCTAAGCGTTCTCTCGCCCGCCGCGAGCTCCGCCGGACAGGGGGCGCAGTTCCTGCACGTGTCGCGCGACCAGCTGCCCTCCGACCCCTTCCTGTACTGGCAGCTGACGGACGAGGAGCGAGGGCTGCTCGGGGAGCTGACCGCGGCCTACGAAGGCACCCTGCTGCAGCACCAGCCCGGCTTCCGGCCTGACGTCATCCTGAGCAAGCTGTCGCCCGCCAAGGTGCTGGACAGCTGCCCGAGCTTCGCCACCAACCTCGTGGCATTCTGCAAGCGCGTGCCGGACTTCCGCTTGCTGACCCTGGAGGACCGCGTGGCCATGCTGCGGGGGTCGTCATCCAGCAGCCTGATGCTGCGCAGTTCGGCCAACTT
>SMGT01015420.1:431596-454336 GCA_004794575.1 Lanistes nyassanus | reverse complement strand
CGTGACCTTCGACCCGCGCTGCGCGGGGCTGCGCGACCGGCAGGCGGTGAACGCGCTGGGGGACAAGTACAGCGCGCTGTTCAAGCATCACATGGAGGCACAGTTCTGCAAGCGCGTGCCGGACTTCCGCTTGCTGACCCTGGAGGACCGCGTGGCCATGCTGCGGGGGTCGTCATCCAGCAGCCTGATGCTGCGCAGTTCGGCCAACTTCGTGGTGGAGAAGGACATGTGGATCAAGGACACCGGCTACATGCCCGTGGCTCACTACCTGGAGGCCATGCCGGCGCATGCGCAGGCGATACGGACGATGGCAGATGTCTCGGCGGAGCTCAAGACCGTGCTGCGCAACGACCGCACGGCTTACGCCCTGCTGCACTGCGTCGTGACCTTCGACCCGCGCTGCGCGGGGCTGCGCGACCGGCAGGCGGTGAACGCGCTGGGGGACAAGTACAGCGCGCTGTTCAAGCATCACATGGAGGCACAGTTCTCATACCTTCACGCTGGCCGCTACCTGGACGCTGTGCGGGCGCTGTTGCCGCGCATGCAGACTGTGGGCGACAGACACAGGGCAGTTCTGGCGGAATATTCCGACTGCGTGGACCCGCTGATGGCGGAGATTTTAAACTTGGTTCCAGTCTGAGATGTTTTTCTGTGGATATTGGAGACTAGCAGAGCGTTATGTCTTTTGTGAGAGCGGCTTAAGCAAGAACATGTGAGCGTGAGAGTTCGTTTGTGTGTGTGTGTGTGTGATGTAAGGAGAGATGCGTGCTTATTATTGGGGTTTACTATGATATAGAAAGATTTTTTTCGAATGATCTGTTAAAATAGGCGTCTGTGGGTTGAAAAGAGTTTGGTAGTAAAACACGTTGTAGCTCATACTTTGTTTGCATTGTGAAATAACACATCCTCTGGGTGCAAACGTTCATATGGAAAAATAAACAGGCAGTTGGCTGGCTGTGTTTCTCGAAACACCAGTTGTTATAGTCTGCAGGCACGTTTGCCTCTCTTTGACAAACACCTACTATTGTCTTTCCTCGAATCCCTTGTTTGGACTCTCCGTTAGCTCCAGTTTGTTCCCTTGCAGCTCAAACTCCGCCCGAACATGTGCATGTTCTCTTCATGCACGCGTAGCACATAAAATCCCTACCAGCCTCCACGGAAAATTAGCAAAGCTGATCATGAAACATCATACTGGCTCAAGCATAGAGCATTAAACATTGATCAAATGGCATAATTCCAGTATTAAATCTAAAGTGCAGGCTTTTCGTAACAGTTCAGTACTCAGAACAGTTGCTGGATATCGTTTTTATATCCTGTTCAATTATACATGGCCAAAATTTCTTTCAGATCACATGCCTGCGCAGCAGATCTGAACAAAAACCACCTACAGTGCTATTGCATTCGAGGAGCGGACACACACACACACACACAAAACTATACGTGGGTATGCATACAGAATTGTTTTCATTTGCTTTAATGTTACAGTCTTCAAAAAATCTTTGCTGCATAAACAGTTCAGTACCGACAAGAAATGCTGGCTACATGCTCAGGATCAAAGCAGTATTTGTCATAATTCTGAAGCACACATAGATTACCTACGGAGAGAAGAAATTACAGAGACTAGTTTGTGGTACAGCAGGTCACAATGTTTTCACAGCTCCAGATTGTTGCTTTTGAATCCTGAGTGCTAACTCCCCTTGAACCTCTCAATAGCAAGCCGATACAGGTCTTTAAGTACGCTCACAATAACACCGAGATGATGAAGAATGCTTTTGACAGCATTAAGCGTGACGTCAGGGCAGGACAAAGGTGTATTTTATTCACGTTGAGAAAAGCAGTTCGCTGAGCAGGCACGGAGATCTTGTAGCCGTGTCAGGGCTTTTCTTTCAGACGATTATTTGTTTATTCGTTTGCTTGGTTCTGTTTCATTTATTTGTCCGTTCGTTTATTCTTTTTGTTTTTCCTTGGTTCGTTTGCTTATTCGTTCGTTCGTTCGTTCCTTCGTTTATTAAGTCAGTTACTTGCGGTGTGTTTTGATGGGACATGATGTCTGCAGTCGCGGGAGTGGGGAAAACATGAAATTAGATTTGTTTAAAAAGAATGAATCGATCTGTAACTAAACTTAGAAACGATGAAAGTAAATGTAACTGAATTTTACCTACTTCACGAAGCACAAAGGTGACTACATCGGTATGTAGCCATGAAAAGATCAACTGTTTCTACCGCACAGTCGCCAGCACATATTTCATACATGTTCTTGTTTATTAATTTTTTGAGCTGAAAGATATGCTCGAAATGCTGCGGGACAAGGTTTATCGGTCTGAAGTGTCGAAGCTTCGCATTTTTGAGTGCATGATGAAAATGAAATTGTGTTGTGCGTTAGGGTTCGTGTTTGGGGCGGAGTGGGGGGGGTGGTCTTTCCTTTTTTGAACAAATAACAACAGTTTTAAAACCCTTATGCCTGTCATTGTTTCCTTTGGCCTCTTCATGCTGTAAACCGTGAGAAAATGCACGGGCGGACCACGGACCTTATCTAAACCACTTGTCATTTCTAGTGAGAACGTTGTAATCCCCAACTCCCTTGCCATCCTCGCCTAGTTCACAACCTTTAAAACTTCCTAGCAATGGAAACACACGAGGGAACGCACACACACAGAGAGACCCACACACCCAATGTTACTGGCCTAAACGACATTGGATGTTCTCAATGCAGAACTGCTTATTTAGACGCCTGACAAAGGAATATTCAATACCCTTTGAGAGTCGTCAACTTTATGCACGCGGCCATTCAAAGAGCTGGACACTTCCCAGCACCCCCTCCCCAGCACCCCGCTCACCGATCAGTAGCCTGTAAGTGGGAGCTTAACGTTACAATGCCACTTTTATGGTGGTTGTCAGTTGCTGTTGGCATGCCCCAGGACTTGCGTGTGCTACAGACAGGAACATACGAACCTACCTGTCGACGCAGCGGTGACCACAGCCTGTACGAACTAACGGCATTCTTTTTTTATTCCCAGGTGATTACCATCAGGTGAGTTTTATCATTGTTTGTCGTATGTTTAGTTCTTCAAACAAAGGTTGTGTAGTATTGAAGTTACGTCAAATGATATTCTTGTTTGACCATATACATGTATGTTTGGTTTTCGGACAATGCGCCTTGTGCAGATAATTTTATTTTTCTTGATAGAAAGATTTCCTGACTTCTGCCCGCCCATACACCTCCTCTGACCCCATCCCCACCCCCTTCATCCTTATTATAATTCGTCGTCGTTGTTGTTGTTAGTCGCAAATATAACCGTACTTATTGTCTGCGAAGTCATCGTTTTAGTCTTTAACTTTCTTACTGACATTACTGTAATATCTACATATCTATTGTTGCACCTACACACAAACTTGAAAATTAGTTTTTTAACCACTTGTTGCTTTTGACAATGTTAATTGTTTGTCTTTAGCTTTGATCTATACACTCGTCAGTTCCCACTGCTTCTTATATATATATAGAGAGAGGGAGTCATATCTACACAAGGTCCCCTCAGAAAACTGATCTTATGTACAGCTTTTCTTTCTAACATAATATTTCTTGTCATATTTAACCTATATGGTGCTTATCTAGTCGTAATGGTAGGGGTTTGTCAAGGAACTGATCCCGTGACATTTATGGACGGAGGACCTAGATTCTAGCCTTTCCGCAGTCCCAGCCGACAGCGAGAGCATCAGTTCACAAATAATCTCTGTGACATTATTGTTCCTATATACATCATGTCGATGTCTTATATTTTGTTATTTAACTGCTTTTCCTTTTATATATGCCTGTCCTTCAGGTTCTGTTTTAGTATAATCCTATGTGTTCGTGGGTGTTTTCGATTGCACGGGGTGTTGGACGGCCTGTATACAGCTATATATAGTTTTGGTTTTGTGGACTGACCTGGCAGGAGACAGACAGGTAAGCAGTTACTTTCACTTGAACGTAAACACGCCAACAGGTTCATTGTCCGACATGTAAACATCTCCTGACTTGAAATGTCCGAACGCTTTCCCGTGAATGCAGTTTACAAATCAGTAGCTAGTGCACATTTACATCATGTTTATCTTGCTTTCCCCCCAGCGCTTCCCGAACATATTTTTTAACCGATTCAGCTTTCTATATGCAAAACTTGCGGTGAAGAAATGCGTTAAAACAGTTGTGGACGTTGTAGTCAAATACTTGAGTAGTTTATAGGATGAAACTATATCAGAACGGAAATTTAATTTCGTTATATGAGACGTGCATTTGTTCGTGTTTGTGTGCATGTTTGTGTGTTTGTCATTTGGTCAGTGATAATGTGACCTATTAGACAGGCATCCAAGGCTTCCTCAGGTAGATTTAAGAGTGCACTCCGATCTGCGTTTCACATACCTCCCTGTTACCATCTGAAACCTTTTGTTGAGGATCCTACACACGTTTACTAATAGGCTGTTCCTAACAGTGCGAACCTTCAACCGTGAGGAGACAGAGTGTCCTAGTCAAAAGCAGTTCGAACACACGACTTCTTGTCCAGTGTCATTCAAATAAATTACTGTTTACGCACCGTACGTACCCTTTATTGTGAAAAAACAGCTGTTGCAGTTGGGCCCACTTTCATATGAGCCATGTGTAAATCAATGGGGCTGAAGGTGGGGGGGGGGGCTATGAACAAAGAAGAACAAGTAGCGACGTACTATACGGAGAACAATGCTCTTTTGCTATAGTTCTCGGTGCTGGCCCCTTTGTGTTTTATTGACCCCCCCCCCCCCGGCCTTTTTTTCGGTTTATAAATTCTTTTCGTTTTGTTTGCCGGTACCTTTTTCTATGGTGCAGTAGCACATTTTTCACTCTGCAGATTTTACTGCCAGCTGGTACCTCGTTCATAAGCTACATTCCGGCTACTAGAGAACAGCATTTCACCAATCATAGCGTTCTTTTCGAGAGTCTGCCTCGACCCCGAACCCCCCACCCCCACTCCCGAATGTAGGCAGGGATGTGCATGAAAGCAATACACATTTGTATCGTGTTTACCTGTCCATTTGGTAGAAATGAAAAACAATTGTTAGCAATAAAATGATCATTCGGCAGGCAGAATCCCCCCAAAGAGGCGGGGGGGGGGATTTTATCAAGACAGCTTCTGTTTCGATCTGCCTGATGCACCCTCACATAAATACGTCTATGTGAAAGGTGAAAGCTAGTAAACGTTGCATCAATTTCTCTTCTAATCGGTGACGTCACCTGTCTTGCGCACAGAGGCTTTTTTTTTTTTTTTGCTTGGTGGAGACGGTCAAAGGTTCTATCGATCACATGCGCGTGCGGACCCACTAGTACGTGCGTCAGATCCATAGGGATGGAAAGGGGATTGCATGAGGCATGGTCACGCAGAGCGTGAGAACGCAGCCCCCACCCCACCCCCACCCCCTTTTTTTACCCGCATGGCCGGACGTGCCTGAACACGACGAGAGCCTGTTTTTCAGCACCTGAAGGTTAACTTTATCTGACGTCAGTAGGGCGCCTGTAAAACTGTCATGCACATGCACGTGGTGAAGGCGTTTGGTACGCCAAGAGGCTCCGTGTGACGGTGTGAGCCTACGCCTGCGTGGGTGGCCGGGTGCAAACGTGCGAGGGTGGGGGGAGGGGGGAAGAAATTGGCGACGGCCTGCAGTTTGAACAGACTTCATTCACGGCGCTGGCAAACGTTTGTTGAACATAAGAACTGAACAGACGTCCACATCACACCGTGCTGTAAGGACGAGAAGGTGCTTGGATTACACCTGAACATGAAAGTCTAACTGATCAAGTGCTGCCCACTAAGCAAGTGTTGCCGCAACCTCAAGTGCTGCCACATACTCAGTTTTTGTCCCCTACTCCTGTCTTCCTATACGTTCTACGTACACTTGATCCATGAAAGCTCCTTAAGTTTTTGGGGTTTTTTTGGAAAAAAAGGAGTAAAGGCTGTTGCAGACTGTTACATTTTGGTAGGTTCATGAAGAAATTCTTTTCAGCTTATGGTGGAAATCGACAAATCTATCCTTCCCTTTTCACCAGTACCGGAAACTTTCCTTTCGACACGGCAGATTTGTTGCTGACAGAATAGGGTAGCCTAGTTCTTTCTCCTAGGCACACAATATTCGATCGTTTTACCGGTGTGCCCAGGACAGTCCAGACCATACTGTTTAGTTCCAGTAACTGCTGTGGCCTTAGCGCGCGTGCTTCTCCTTTTAACTGACCGCATCTGTCGCAACGGTGCATCACGATGTCATTAAATCATTTCAGAAAAATGAGAAATCCTCGTGCTTTTCATAGGTATGAATGCGCTTGTCATGACTATAGCTTTCTGGATGGAAAATTCTTATAGTGATCAAAAATGCGCAAATTAAAGGTGATCATTGAAGGCGGTCAAGATTGTATAAGTTGAGCATTAGAACTGATTAGCTGTTTAAAAATTCTTTGTAACGTTTTGTTACGTCTCTCTTTTTCTGTCCTTTCCCTACTCTTCTAAACCCCCTAACCCCCACCCCCACCCAAACCCCGTCTCTGAGCTGTCTCTCGATGTGCGCGCGCTTTCGCTCGTGTGTGTGTGGGGGGGGAGGGGGTAGAGAGAAAGAGCGGGTGTGTAAGTGTGTTTTCGTTTCAAGTACCCAATCCCTGTCTCATTAGCCCTACAGAAAGATTAATATCTCAGCAGTATCTTCTTTTGTGATAGCTTCCCTGAGTATCTTCCCTGAGTTCAGACTATTAGCTCGCATCTTTTTTGTTTAAGCTCTAGAATACAAAAAGGATAAAAGCAGAGATAATGGATTAGTTGGAGCTTTAGAGTTTCCCAGTGTTTTTCTCTTCTCGACGTTGCATGATGAGTCACCATGCACAGGAACGCGATTAAAAAGAAAAATTGCACAGCAGGCTAATCGAGGGAGAGTTGTAGGAGAAAGAACTAGGCTACCCTATTCTGTCAGCAACAAATCTAATTACTAGGCACATTGCCCACGGGGTGTATGGGAGGTGAGTAACACGTGGATTTAGAAGCACTTCTAATATATATGTATGTCTTCTTCGTGGGTGTTCTAGTAAACATGACATTTTATAGTAATAAAACAAACTGAAGTGTCTTTGGTGCTAACATATTACACGAATGTTATCTTGATGCAGTATTTACGCAGGTAATGGAGGAAATAGATTTTAAAATTTATGAAAATCGTATTTGCCCTCCTGTGGTCATCTTTAAATGACGTCTACACGTCGAACACCGACTTAAAATTGTATCACGCGAACATTTGTAGTTGTTTATAATAAATTTCAAGCGAAGAGAACGAAAGAATAAGCGTCTTAACAGAACCTCCGAAAAAGATTTTAGCATTAAAGACGTTGCAACCTCGGAAGCTGAGGTTTTTGTAACGTGGGATGGAAAAGAAATTCCTTTCTTGTTTGCGGACCTTGAAAATGGACCATATTCGTGTAATTTTTCTTTTTAGCAAGCTGTTTGGATATTCCTTCTTTATAATCTTTTGAAAACGGTACAGGACTCTCGAAGAGACAGATGAATTAACTAAATTAGAATTAAAGTGGTTTGTTTAATAATGTACTGGCATACGACGGATCAGATGTCAGCTGACTGCAAATTTCCACTCCCCACCCCCCATTCCACTCCCACCCACCATCCCTACACACACTTCCTTGTCAAACACGTTGTTTGGAAAATCGATACTTTTTTGCAGGCAGGGGGTTAGGATTCTAGAGCATTGCTGAGACGCCGGTGCGGCAGAAATCAAACCGCAAAAAAGTCACTTGGATTTTTCAAAAGGTCAAATACTCACTGCTGACTTTTTTCCTCTGTATTTTTCTCGGTCGTTCGTAATTATGAAAGAAAGTTCTTGATCTAAAGTGAAGATTCAATACCCAGAAACATGCATTCACCCATAAGAAGCACTCGACTCGTTTCGTTTTTGCGTAGGCACACACTGGCAGAGAAAGGCCCCGTACATCGTGAGTTAATGCGAGATGACGTGTTTTCTGGTTTGGGTAACGCGCATTTTGGGGGCAGTGCAACATAAAACTAAGGAAGCATCACTGGACCATCTCACGTCTCGCTCGCCAGTCTAAGCGAAATTTATTCCATAGCTGGTGGACAAAAAAGAGTTTGCGAAAGATTCTCATCATCGTCGCCTTGGTAATATCGATGAAATATATTGATCGGAGAGCGGGGGTGGGGTGGTGGAGAGTATAAACGTTTTTGCACACTTTGAAGAAGCATCTGCAGATGTCCACACGGGTATGACTGTTCTGTCTCAATGGGTCTTATGTTCTGCCTTGAAATATCGAGTGTTTCACGGCAACAAGACACAAGCTTTTTAGTGACAGCTGCGTTATTACTAAACAAAGCTAGAAAATTACCAAAGCTCAGAACACGTACGTCCTTTATTGACAGAGTGCGAAAGAGGCCAAAGAATAAGATAACCTTACTCAACATTAGAAATCTTGTTTGCAAAGGGAAACAATAGCCAGCTTACAAGAACAACTTTAAAGGAAATAATTTGTCGTTTAAAATCATGAAATCTACTGTCATTTTATCGTCATGTTCTAAAAGAATTGTGTCTTCGACTTCAAACTTGTAAGTTCTTTATTCCTTTCTTTCTTCTTTTCTTTCTTCCTTCCTTCCTTCTTTCTTCCTTTCTTTCTTCTTTTCTTTCTTTACTTCAGGCCTCTTTCTATGTAAAGCTTCTCAGCATAATGATCGTGAAGGATATCGTCGTATTAAGGTACCCACCACCATCTCAAATGGCCGACAAACGGCAATCACGTGACCCGACTTCACCGCGCTGCGCGAGATTAGCTTCCTGTCGTTCCTTCCTGTTTACACCCCTGGTCCAGTGACGGTGCGCACTGAGCCTACAGACCACTGCACTGTCCTCTCGCGAAGTACAGCCTGTCAAACCCGACATGCTTCACAGGGCTAACATGACACGGGACACGGGCGCCGTCACGGAGCTGCACAGACGCCGAGCTTGGAAGGTCAGTCGCGTTTCTGGTTTTAGTAGCATTTGCACTACAGCACGTAGATAACAACATCGCACCATAGTGATAACAAAACAGAGGAGGAAGAAGAAGAGGTGGGGGTGGTGGTGCGGTAAAGTGTCCGAGTATGGCTGTATATCCTTTTAGTGCAGGTTTAGTTTTGGTTAGCAAAGAAAGAAGTAGCATGGCAATGTGAAAATGTACCACACACATCATACACATTTTTAAATAACACATAAATAATGCAAATCCTGCGTTGGAGATATACAGTCAGATGCACTCTTGCGTGCACAAGACAGTAGCACAACACAGTACACCTTGACATCAAAGAAAATGTGCAGTATATGCTGAAGGTTAGAATCAGGTCTGTCTGTCTGTCCTTCAGTCTGTCTGTTTTGTAATACAATATGCAAACTTTTGTATAAAATATGTAAATACCAGTAAAGTACTGCCTCGAAATGTTTGGGGAAAACCACATTATGGAAGAAGCGTTTTGCAAGATCCCTTAACAACTTAAAGTTGCAATTAATAGAATATTGTTTCCATGAAATAATCAGTGAAGGATGCATTTAAGTCGAGTTGCAACACAGCATCATCTGTTTTTCCACAAGTCAGTGAAACTCTCGGAAAGTAGAACTTCCGTATAAGGCCGCGTTCTGATGTACCGAAGTGGGCAAGAAGAATACAAGGAGCAGTTCAGTGCGCGAAGCTGATTTCAGTAGCTGTAGACCGTTCGAATAAATGCTACAGAACGGATCGGGCCCTGTATGGCGGACCTGGTTAACTCAGTTAGTAGAGCTGCGGACTAGCAGATGGATGGTTGCTGGTTCAAATCCTGGTGTGGCCAAGGATTAGTTCCTGGAGTTAAACATTGTTCAAACTCCATTCGGCCATTGTCCCGCACATTAAACTGCCTGTCCGCACTGACCATCTTACTGCAGCCATCAGTCTGGTGGTTCTTTCAGTGGATAGTTTAGTAATAGGACCCCATCCCCCCTAGTGTGAAATCACCGCGAGGTGGAAGCACTGTCCCTCTAAATAACCACCGCCACAACCACCACCGGGCCCTGTATGCATGTAAACTGTGCTAAGTTTATACCCAAATAACGGATTTTTTTTCTGTTGCGGCGAACTTGGAATAAGCTCTTAGCTCCTCGGACGACTGTATAGCTTATTACCCAATAGAATGACGAGGAGGGAAATAGGCTAATCGGTTTTCGTGCATTGCAAATTCAAGGAACTTATTCTAGAATATCTGCCATGGCCGGAATAAGCCCGCTATTAGGTTATCTGGCATACGGGGCCGGGGCGATGCAAACGCAAGCGGGTTGCACTGCTGTGAGTTCCGCACCTCCGCACGAAGGAGCTTCGAATCTCCAGCCAATCAAGGTCGCTGTGGAGACATTGTGAATGGGTTTCGGATTTCAAACAGCGCGACCAGCGAAGCGCTGAACCCCGTTCAGCCCCTTCGGAATTCCTCATTTTTCTCTCCACGTCCAAACGTGGCGAACTTGCTTCAGTAGATTACAACACGGCTTACGCGAAGGTGTAAAGGTTTCATTTTGCCCAGAGTGCATGCTTACGTACACCATGGCAACCTGCAGCGTTCGAGAAGTGGGTTTGCGGAAAAACTCCTGCGCATCTGCGCAATTAACCGAATATAGTTAGGCAGGTGTTGGAATTTTTTCACTTGACTGATGTGTGTTGAAACGAAGTTGTTCTCAAGCATGTCCTGAGTCTAGTTCAGTAATCTCTCCCTTCTCTTCCAGAGTGGTTCATAACACCTTTCTATGTAAGACCGCCTGGCTTTAAACTGTGGTATTAATGGCTGTTTTGTTAGCTGTCCGCAGGATGTGCTTATTTATGTCTGTTGGCACTAGTGACATCTTTATTTCAACCATTCAGCCTGCACACCCCAGTGCGAAAATGTGCAAAAACATAGCCGCTGTAACGATCTGGACCTGCGTTTTTCGCGTAATAAGCTCATTTTATCGCAGCTCCAGTTGCTTGCGTCCAGTGGGTCACCAGTGTGCATGCGCGTGACCTCGGCCTAGTGAAGATAAACCAGGAGTATTTTATCCATGTTCTTCTCTTATCGGCTCCCACCTCCTTTGGTCGCTCTCACCCTCTTCTTAGAACTTCCTGTCCTAGTGATAGACTGCGGTCAGATGCACGATATTTCAGTGCGTTATTTAGCAGACTGCTTCTCGTTAACTAACAGCTGGGAACTTTAGTGCTCTGTCATGCACGGGGCCACAGACTGGTTTTCCTTAGTATCGGCAAATCTACGTCAGAGCGCAGCTCCTACAAACAAGCGCAGTCTCTGCATTTGTAAACGGTTCAGGAGTTTCTTTTTTTACAATCCACCGAACGCCTTTGAAGCAGACGGAAGGAAGGAGGTAGTTGTGAGAAGCTGGGTGTCTGGTGACGTCGGCCACGCCTTTACAACTGTGCTTCGGCCACAGAAGTGCCCAGTGCTAGGCTAATGGAAGAAAATGTCCAATTTTCTTCTGCGGCTTTCCTGGCTATTTGTAAAAGCCATTTTTAAGCGTTGGCTCCCCAGAGTAATTTAAACTGACTTCGCTCACAGAGAAATCCCCTTGACGATATGATCGTTTATGTTCCTCTTTATGGACGTTGGGTGAATTCTCTCTTTATTTTCCTCCTGGCGCTAGCGATATGTTGTTAAAATTGTTTTGAACATAAAATTTAAACCTCGAAAGTTGTGTGCAGCGTCGATCACGAATAATGAAAGCCCTCTAAAAGCACAAAACTTTCGTTAGAGCATAAGAGATACCGTGTTGCTAAGTGCAGCTGTATTGTAAGGGATCGGTATTTGATAAAACACTTTTTTTTTTACTGTGCAAAGTCTCATTCTGAATTCCGAGCTTAGAGGGTCGTGTACTGCAATAATAATAATAATAATAATAATAATAATAATAATAATAATAATGTGCGATGTCTTGTTTTTAAATAATGTCACACATAAAATCCGGAGGAACGTGAGATGCATAAACCGAATTCTGAGCGAATATAAAACACCTTTTTGCTCCTCTTAAGAAAGAGTAGAGTAGGTAAAATTGAAAACGTAGCTATGTCGAGTACAGCTTCTTGAAATGGGTAGACAGGTGCAAGATTTCGTACCTGTATGATGGCGTGGATCTCCATCACATTCTGCTCAGCTGCAAGATAAGGATTTCTATATTATTCGGGATGGTTCAATGATTTCCCCGCCTTCTCATGTCAATTAGATAATGCTGACAGAAAGAAAGTGTGAAGGGTGTAGCAGTGTTGGTAAGGATTGGTGGTTGTGCAGGTGAAGGACGTGGTACCAATGGCCTCGGTCCTCTTGGAAATAACAGTAGTAGTAGTAGCAGCAACGTGAGGTGGATCACAAAGAAAAATTCAAAGGAAGGGGAGAGATGATTAGAAAGACAAAAACTAAACAAAAGAAGAAAGACAAAACATAAGAAGGGCGAAGACAAAACATGACGAGGATCAAAAGGCGGGAGTAGAAGTAGCAGAAGCAGAAGTACTTAGGAAGGTGGGGGGGGGGCAACTAGGAGGAAAGGGGGTGAGGAGGAAGAGAACAACTGAAAAGATTTTTTAAAAATAGAAAACGGGAAAAGAATAACAGAGGAGAAAGCATGATGACGACGACGAGAAGAGAAAAAAGGGGGGAAATGAATCCCCAAAAGAACATCGAACTTTTCTCACACAAGACAGTAACTTATGGCACTTTACAACTGACGGTTATAACTTTTATACAGGACAACTACTTCAGATTAACATCAAAGCGCCTCGGCTTCTTTAACGGCGTCCCTGCTCTGGTGGGATTTTTTTTTCACCCACCCAGCTTTCCTTTACAGTGACGTCAGTACCTTATCGCCGTTTTGATCTGTCTGTTATATGGAGATCTCGTCAAGACGTCCGACGACAAATCACTAAGTCGGGGTTAAGATCATCTTCGCCGACTTTTCTCTACAATTAGATCGATAGGAGATTATATGTATCGTTCTTCCATTTAGCACCTCACGTCTCTCGTAATTTCACGCGCAATTCATTCAGTGTGACGCAACAATGGCAGTCGGTTGCGGCGGTGCAGCGCCACCAACCTCCACAACGCCGTGAACGTGGTAAAAGGCACGTGTCGGGTTTCAGCACGCGCATTCTCGGCCTGCTCAAAATCCTAAAATACGTGAAGCTACGTTTTGACGTGTTCAATGCCCAGCGCATGCTAAGGAGATTTCTAACGAAATTAATGACTGTGCCTGTCTCATTAAGAAGCAAATGCAGGTACAGGACAGTAATGCACTTTCCGTTGTCTGAAAGAAAATGCTCGAGCCTAGCCTCGCTTACCCCCACCCCCACCCCCCAGCCTCGTAGTAGAGTACAGGCCCTCAGGCACGCTTCTCGGCCTTGCAAGTTAGGTGCCGTCTGCAAACATCAAAATGACACTGTTTTGTTTTTCTTCGGCAGGTAGATGGTACAGGGTAGTTCTTTGATTTCGTGCTGATTGTGGGATTATTCCTGATGACGGCAGTTCTGCTGCAGCTGTCCAGCTGTTAACGCAGTACAAGTTTAAGAAGAAGTGCCAGCTGTGTAGAAAGATTCAGTTCGCCCTTCATCTAAGTGCTATTTCAAAACATTTTTGAACGGGATTTAAATCCGGCCTGTTCAACTCTGAACAGATTTCTCAAGATAACGATGATTGTTGAAATGTTCCTGAAATGGTTTGTCACCGTTGCTTTAACTATCTTTGCTTTACAGTTTCCAATTAAAGAATGCAGATCTGTTTCACATTTTACGTCTTCGTCCTCTTGAAAATTTGTTTTTTCCTCGTTTTGCAACTAGTGTTTTGGGTTTTCTAACTCCCGGGGATTAATATTGGACAGATGACATAAACACTGTTCTTAATTTACTATTCTACACACATGCACTACCTGCCTCGAACGCCGCAGCCACCACTACAACCAGACAACACATGCGCAACGCATACAACCAAACACACATGCACTCTTGTACTGTAATACCCTACTTTATTCTATCGTGTCCTATCGAGAAACGCTAAGAAAAATTGCAGATCTTTCCATTTTAGGCTGAAACAGTTGCCTGGAATTGCCAGCACAGAACAGTAGCATGCCTTTGATGACACGGCACTAAGCCCTGAAGTTTTCAACAGATAAAAAGTGAGAGCCCAGAGAAATCAAAGTCTTCCCTTTGAGAGCAGAAACGTGATGCCGGCTGCAGCGTTTAAACTCCTAATAGACAATAAAATGGGGCGTAACTTTGTCTCAGTCGACGTTTTTGTAACGTGACTAATACTAGTAAGCTAATCTTCCTGTTCCAATGATTTTGTAACTGTGTAGGAAAAACTGTAATAATTTTCCAGTAATGCGAAATGAAAAAAAAAACAGTAAGAGATTTTGTAAAAAAAAATTTTTGGCAAAGTACTTTTTGTATATCTAAATAATAAGACAGATATGTAGTTTTAACTTTGTAGATACAATTCTGGCTCTAATAAAAGAGAGATTCCTTTTTTTAAAAAAAATAGTAGTTAATAACAGAAATCTGTGGACTTGATTGGTTTTTCTGTGAAATAGTTTTCTTACCATGAGAGTTAGCCTACTTTTCTTATCACTGGCATTTTTGGAGGTGGGGGGGGGGGTAAAATGGTGAGAATTGTAGCCGAATGATTGGATTAATGTTAGATGTCCTGGCTTATTTTCTGGTCGACGATGGACTGTACGTGCGTGCGTGTGTGTATAAATATATATATATAGTGGATTTTAAAAGATAACATCTCTGGCAATGTTCTAAGCCGCCCAAGTATGCAAGTGCGTCAATCATTACACTCCTCAGATTATTGACAAACAAACAATCTAACTAACAAACAAACATAGAGGGACACACGGTGGTACCTGCTGTAACATCCCATGATAGTGTCTATCTCCACTCCAGTCATCTCTTTACATCCACTCCAGTCATCTCTTTACGTCCACTCCAGTCATCTTGTCAAGACATGGTTCAAATACTCAACAGGTATTTTACGGTTACGTCGGAATGTTTTCATAGAATACGTTCTGGAGGAATACTCAAGAGCTGAATATTCTTCTCTGATGATTATCAAGTTTGCCGATTTATTGTTTTAATGTCGGCTGTTTGTGTAGAAAGCAAAGCCGTCTAACGGACGCGTGCCGTTGCGAGTAGCAATGAAGTTTGCTTTTGATTGATAAGCGAGTTCCATGTATGCAGTCTGAAGATGGATTTGGATAGGATGGAGAAGTCCGGACTTTGCCAGAGTGGAACGATGTACGCATCGCAAGAAATGTGGCATCATATGTGTCACATGTCACCCTAGGCTATTACCTGTCACTCCTAGGTAAGCCTTCTAGCTCCTCCCTTTCGTCAGCTAGTAGGGGAGAGATACGTCATCACCAGATTAATCGCTCCGCCCTTTCTGAACACTTAGGTAGGGGTAATGCTACGCCATTGGTCATGGAAGCTGCCCTGCTCCCCCTAGTCTGGCTAGAACCGGTTTACTTGAGGGTAGTGCGTCAGAACGCTTACTACATAAGGAGGTAAAAACGTTAGATAGGGAGGATACACAGAGCGATCGGGACACAGGATAGGAGAGCGATCGGGATCGACACATCGACCCAGGGACACATCGGAGGACACACCAGCCTCTAACCCTTGCCATCTTAAGCCAAAGACGTGGAAAGAGCTCCAGTAGCAGATCTCGCGAATACATTGGAGTGTATTGCGCCGACTACGAGACAAAGTTAAGTGACTGTTGACTGTGCCTTATAAGTAAGACTGCTCTTGTCCAAATACTTATCTTAGAGTCTGGGACTCGAGTTGATGGAAGATAGGTGATTTTATCCTGCCGGAGTCAGGTGACGTCATAAGCTAGTGGCCGGGCGGGTATGCCAAAAGAGGGTTCAGAGAGGTAGTGCTGGTCGTACAGTGTCTGTGTCGGTCGATGAATAGCTTTAGAGTCGCGTATTGCAGTTAAGCAGTAGTTTCGGTAGTGATCGGAGTTGGTGCTCTTGTGTCGGTCACGTATCGTAACTGTGTTCTGCGGAAAAGTAGTGTTTCCATAGTGACAAGAGTAGGTGCTCTTGTGGTGGTCACTTATTGATTCAGTCTGGTAGCTTTGTTACTGTATTTGTGGATAGAGCGGGATCATAGGCCGTGTGCAGTTTGATTTGCCCTCTGCTTTAGTTTGTTTATCTTCCTTGTCTGATACCACGTGGTATGACGTAATCAGGCAGCGTCTTACCCTAGACACGAGCACGGTGATTCTTTGTAAATAATTTGTAGATATATTTGAGGTTGTCGAGCCAGTTAGTGTTTGAAATATATGTTGAATAACAGTTCGCTGCAGTTGTGTGTTTTACGAGGGTGGGGGCTCTTGAGCTAGAAGTGTTTTGCCTGTGAGAGACTGAGCGAACGTATCAGTGTATGAGAATCTTTTCCCTCGGTAGATTTCTCTGGTTATTCACATTATTTCATAGCGTCGTCATCCTTTGGTGTAGAAACCATTGACCTGAATCAGTAAAGGTTTTGGTGACGATTGCTCAATTAAATCTACATTTTACGAAATCACCATAAAAGTTGTCTAGTAATTCTGGAGAAGTCGAGTCCAGTAAGATAAGGTACCGCCCGGCCGTCACCATATGCGTATGGCAAAAAAGTACCATGCAAGGCTCTTTGGCGAATAAGCGAGCACGTAAAATCACGTATAATATTATGTTATATTGCTGGAAGTTTTTTGTAACGTGTGCGGTGTTGAAGGCAGTGATGATAGAACTGGCTGTTTAGCAGGTGGTTACAGGGTTACAGAGTTCCTATATTAATGTTATATACGCGTGAAGTTTGAATTGTTATCCCAAGTAACCTGTAAATTCCCCCCTTCACCTAATCATGTGCACACGTGCGTGCGAGCTTCCCCCCCCCCCCCACACACACACACAAATAAACAGACCCACAAACAAACACACACACACTTGATCATGGATTGTGAGACCAGAAAAACCACCTTTCTTAGCTGTTGTTATATTTGACGACATCACGTTTGAAATACCACGTGCGCTAACAAATTAGATGATGAGAAGGGACGGGCACCAGTGGGAGTGGATGGATGATATTGGGCGGTGCGGAGGCTTGCCACACGGCTTATATTGTCACCCTCCAGGTGTGACGCCTACTCACCGACTGGGCAAACTGATTTCTAGACACTCAGAGCGAATGCAGGAAGACTGTACTTAACTCGCCTAAAGAAGCCTGATCCTATAGATAAGGTCAAAGGCCAGCACGAAGACAGCGTGCAGATTAACGTCAGTCGCCCGGCTGGTCCCAGGCGATGCCGAACCCCTACAGGTGATGAGGTGATTTGGCCAAGACAGCCATGGCCTGTTGGCTGTTCCTCAGGGTTAGTTCTCTCAGAAGCTGACGTCCAGCAAGTTCGTCACAGGCACTCGCCATTCTGGTTCCGTCTTCACTGTTCCACTTCACTCGCGGTTCTGTCTTCATTATTGCACGTCACTCGCAGTTCCGTCTTCGCTATTGCACGTCACTCGGGGTTCCGTCTTCGCTATTGCACGTCACTCGCGGTTCCGTCTTCGCTATTGCACGTCACTCGCGGTTCCGTCTTCGCTATTGCACGTCACTCGCGGTTCCGTCTTCGCTACTTGCGATTATCGTTTCTATCTTTCCTATTGCACGTAAATTGCTGTTCTTTTTGTCTTCACTATTGCACGTCACTCGCGGTTCTCTTTCTGTCTTCACTATTGCACGTCACTCGGGTTCCTGTTTCTCCCCATCCCCATTTGCACATCAGAAACGGTTCTGTTTCTGTCTTCACTATTGTGCGTTAATCGGGCGGTTCTCTTGTATTTATTAGTGCACATTCGAGGGAAAGGTCAGAGATCCTGGGTAGCCGAGTGTGTTTAGACGTAAGCTTGCCATGGCAAAAGCTTCCAGGCGTGATGTCGTTCCTTTGTGCTAGCACGCGCACTTCCAGCCTGGGGTAAATGCATCAAATAACTCGAACAACAGGAAAAGGAAAGGAATACCCATGCGATCTCCTCTTTCCTTTTTTCTGTCAAATACCAATACTCTCAGCTACAAAAATATCATGTGTGTGTGTGTGTGTGTGTGCTGTATGTGTCTGTGTGCGTGCGTGCTTGCACAAAACAAACCGTGAGGTTAGTAGATTAGTTATTTTAGAGGGACAGTACTTCGACCTGGTCCCGTGTGCAAGACAACCGAACAGCTGACTTATTCCTGTCATTGCGGATATTGTAGAATAAGCTTCTTTAATTTCCCATGCAGGAAAACTGAATACCCTATTTTTCACTCGTTATTCGGTAATATGTTATTCGGTCGTCTCAGAACCGAATAGTTTAGTCCAAGTTCTCCGAAACAGCATTTTCAGAGAGAAAAAAATTAGTTCGACATACTTGATGATTTGGACATACATCAAAAATATATAGGCCCATTTCAAAGAGCTGGCATTTTGGGAATTGTAGATGAAGTTAATGCTGGCACAGAAGCTATGAATTGGTATAGGGCTAAACACCACTGCTACATGTCAAGGTCAAGGTCATGCCGACTGCTTACACGCGATCTGCCATTTTGCTCCAATTTAAGGCTTTTGTTTTAAAAGTAATTTTTTCAGGGAGACTGCAGCCAACAATGCAGGTCCCTCGACTGCCAGTTCCTTAAGAATTTCAACCTCACTACTGGCTATGCTGGACCAGTTTGCGGATTTTTTTCTGCTTGCGTAGTGATTACAGAAAAGAAGTGAAGTGCTCTCCATAACGCTGTCCCTTCGTGAGCCACGAAACACGAATATGAACCGTCAGTCCGTGTGACGTGCCACATCTGCACGTGCTCAGCTAATGAACCAGCATGATTCCAAGCCTAGAAGATTGATGAGCCCACATAGCTTCATTGGATGCCGAGGATGGCGACGAATAAGGGATTAGCTAGCTAATGAGTCACAGGGGGACGTCCTCTTTGCAGCAAATTTTATGTGTTCTGCGTTCGACTACTCTAGCGGATATCATTATCAGACGCCCCGCTGCACAGGAACCTGGACCCTCCCCACCCCACCAACTCGTGAGTGCAACCATCTGGGTATATTTAATGGGCATAAAGCTTTAAGTTGATTAAAACATGACAACCCATATTGGATATGCTTTTATTCCATACAAGAAAGGAATGGTTCCTTCACTAGAACTATATCCGGCCTGCAGCAAATGCCTGTACAAGGACAATCAACGTATTTTATGCTCCCTGGGCTGTTATTTCAAAATTAACTTAGAACTCCTAAAGCAAGTGCAGATAATGGTAGGCGGAAGTTTTAATGCCGCTACAGACCCTGTTTTCAGCTGAGGTATTTCTCAGCCTTAACGTTTCTAAATGAAGGGAATGCTGTTTAAGTAGAGCGGCTACATGCGCGATGAATGCCAAATATACGGCTGCCCACAACAACCACATCCCCGTTTCTCTATGTGAGAGAGTGGGGGGGGGCGGCGGCGAAAGAGATTCCAGAGATTAGGGGAGAAAGGCGAGGATGTTGTGTTCTTCGAGGGTGACAACCCGGTCTTTCCTGCAAAGTGAGGAAAAAAATGTACACCCCGCGAAATCGTATATTGTACATTGGCACAAAATTAGGAAACACATTGCCGCAATTTCGAGCACTTTGTAGAACTCTGTGAACGAGTACCTGATGTGCTGAAATAAAGAGGTTCCATCAGTTCTTATCATGTCTTCAAGTCACTTTGCATGCCACGTGCGCTCCGAAAGTAACAGATGAGAACGGACGTGTGGCAGTGGGGCTGGCCGGATGGGGGTGGGGAGACGGTGTGGAGACTTGTCAGACGGCTGATACTCGTCTCCGTATGCCTCCATTTCTTGTCGTTACCTCAGTCATGTTGACCTCCTCAACTCTGCTGTCACCTTTGTAGTGACCTCAGTCATGTTGATCTCCTCAACTCTGCTGTCATCTTTGTGGGGAAGCCGTGTCCCCATTCAAACATCTGTCACCAGCACGTGTGCATGCTATCAAACCAATATCCGCAATGTGAGCGCCGTATCAAGGCAGTTCTCTTCAACTGACGTACATCCTCATCCTGCTGTGTGGGGTTTTTTTCGGTGGATGCACATCACACTTCACTGTGTGAGCATTAATCTCATGCAGATGTTTATTGTGCGGGCAGATAAAGCAATGGGACCATTAGCTAGAACCAGTCTGTCCACAATAAATGCCGGATGGAAGTACCAGGTCTAGGTTACCTGGGGAATCGAGTCGAAGAGAAATGGTCTGGAAACTCCTGCGTTTAACTCATCATTCAAAATGAGAGTGACTTCCCCTAACAATGAGAGTCAGCGCAGACTTTGTACACCCCTGACGAAATTTATGTGATATTGCAAAGACGGGTGACAGTCTCGTTCATGGCTGAGGTTCCTGAGATGAACCAAACGAAATGAACACGCTGAGCTAGCTCAAGCGATTGCATTGGCTGACAGTCTATGTCCCCTAATCTAGTTAGCGAAAATTGTAGTGCCACCAGTCCCTCTGGTTTTCTTGTCTTTTTCAGTACACTTTATAACTGCTTTTGCTTTAGTTCCAGTGTAAGATTTTTTTACGATGATAAAGAGACAGTGTGTGATTAAGATTATCATCCACTCAACGCTGGCCTTTCTGAGACCCATCGTTCTTTGTTCTTTTAACCATCATTGTTTTGGAAGCCATGCAGAGTAATGAGCTGTTCTGGAAGAGTTCAGGGGACTAACTCTGCCATCCAGCCATCAGGTGGCGAAACTGCTAAAGCTTGCTTTGTTTACATCGGTAACTAACCAAAGTTTTTCGATATTTTATCACGGCCTCAAATATTCATGAAATGGCGGTACATTACGGAATCTGGACTATTTAGACACTTTACAGACTGAACTTCGACGACTGAATGGAAAGTTACCGGGGTGAAAAGAAGATCTGATAGAGAGGTAAGTCAAGATCTATTCTAGACTGCGACAGTCACAGTAGACTTTTGGCCCTACTATATACTGCTAATAGAAATGCCACTTACTGGCTCAGCGCTTGGTTTGCGGACTGGCTTTATCCACAGTTTTCTCGTGTTTTCGTTTTGAGGAAATTTGAACCCTTGTGTCCTGTTGCACTTGTATACAAGACGTCTATTCCGCATTCCTATACAGTACCGCCAAATGATCACAAATAGATCTCGTCGTACAGTGTAGATCAATTGACGCCTGGCGTTCTTATGCCTTCAGTGGCTAGGTCAAGGCTGTGTCAAGAACTGTTTTGTCACCAATACAGAGGGATCCCATGGGTACCCCAGGCCGTGAGTACAGCTCATCCCATTAGGTCTGTTTCCATGTCCAGTACAAGTGCTTTTCTGCACGTAAACCTGTTTAGACCGTTGACCATCAGGGTTTCCCGGACACTATTCTTTCTTTCCCTTCTTCCTCCCTCAGCACCTCTCTCCTACCTTTCTTTCCCTTCCCTGAACTATCATTGTTTGCTGATGTTTGTAGTTAACTAACAGGAAACTCCTGAAATTATGATTCGCCTTCGTAGCATCGTGCGAGTTCGGCTTAACACCCGACGAGTCTGCTATTGCCATTATCGATTGCTGCCTTTATCAATTCTCTAGGTTATTGCTTTGATTTTTCCCAGACAGCCTGATAATGACAGTGAAACTGTCCAGCGAGCTGTAAGATGCCCCCCATTGCGGTAGGTCTTCTTCAATCAATTTTTACAAAGTTTCCGCAAGAAGGATCAACGGCTATTCTTTTCAAAAGCCAGCATGGCCGCACCTTCGGCTCACTGAAGCTGAAGACTGATGTTTACTTGTGCTTCTCTTTGCTTGGTAAATTCATCGCGGTTAAATTTTTAGTATTTAGATTGTACTCTTGCGGGGCTTGTTGAACACTAAGCCTGTTTCCAAAGCTACAATTCACTTGGTTCCATTGCATCATATATTATTCACCCTTTGGTCTCATTCTGGTTATTCGGGTCTGGCTGGATCTGCTGGAATTAAAACAATCACACGATTTCTCCGCAGGTCTGTTTCGTTTCTTGTTCCCTTGACTTCCCTTTTGTACTATTATTTCCGCCTTACTTTTTTGTTTGAATAGTTGCTTTCCTCTGTTCTAATGAAATGGAATTGTTCGTCTTGATGGTCTGAATACCGGAGTTAGCTTTTTTGCCAATCTAGTTAATCAATCTGCTTGTTCGTCTTCTTTTATACCAACACGAAAATGAGCTCCAATAAATTTTACATTCATTTATGTACTAGAGGTAATATTTTGAGGACTTTGTCTAGTCTTTCTAAAGACTGGTTTAGGAGGGCTTACTCACCGTCGAGAGCAGGTGGGAAACAGTTATAAATACCTGTTCTCTGATGTTCTGCTAGGTATAGGATTCTTTCCACTCATTGACTTTCTTATGTTTCTTTTGTATTATAACTGCAGTTGTACTCGAAACTTCTTTAATAAAGGCGTGGGTTTTAAGTTCCACATCTAACTTCCACAATGACCACGTGTTCCCGCCAAAGGCAACCCGCTTTAAAATACTTCTCTTCACCTTGACCGCGTGTGACGTCGATCTTTCCCTGTCTGAGTAGTTCTTTCGAAAATTTAAAACAAGAGAACTGGACCAAGCTAAGACATGACAAAGACGAAGACAATCT
>SMGT01015420.1:413145-430339 GCA_004794575.1 Lanistes nyassanus | reverse complement strand
CTGGTGGTGGTGGTGGTGGTGGTGGTGGTGGTGGTGGTGGTGCTAATGTTGCTGACTTGCTTGCTTTGATTTTATAAAGTTGTGTATTCTAACATTATATTCTAAATGTGAACAGCTACTTCCTACTTCTTCTGTGTACACTACAGGCACGTTGTTTTGGTGAAAATAAATATTTTGCCCTGGATGAAGGTTACTGTAACGAAATAACACCCCCACCCTTTTCTGTGTTCCAAGCTAGTAGCTGAAATAATATAACTAGCTAAACTCGAAAGATTTTCGACGCTACTAAGAAAATTGGCAAATGCATTGTCAATAAAATGCTATTAAATTGCATTTGTAAGCATAATTACCATACGTTGTCAAATAATGTGGTAAGAATGGGGTAACGAGACTAATAACAAGAACATATTATCTGCTGGCATCAGACGAAAGTAAATACCTGGCATATTCCTCGAGATAATTCGGAAAGCGAGCATTTTTCACTCTTCGCGTGTAGGCAACGACGTCTGAACTAGAATGGCTGACAGAACTCAAAGCGGGGGAGGGTAGAGGGGGTGAGAGAATCGTCATCCCTTCGATGACGTTAAAAGTCGACGTCATGTCTCGAGCTGAACGACCTAAGCTGGGGTTTGGACCGAGTTTTTCTGAGTTCTTGGTGTAAGATGGGATTGGGTACTGCAGCCTCCACAATGCGCTTCTAGCTAGCATTGAACCCATTCCTAAACATCGTTTGTTGTTGCTGTTCTATAGTTGTGATCTTAAAAAGAAACGAGGTCATATCGGACATATCATCACTTCGCTGTTTCATTCCAGCGTTTAATTTGAGGAAATTTCGTACTTCTGTAGTCTAGCTGTCTGCAGAGAATTCGTATGATAGATTTTTTGTGAAAGAGTGTTTCAAAACAGTCTCCATTGAAGACTCGCAATACTAGGGTGTCTATTTCATCGAAACTCTACCTATGTGAACATCTCAAGAATAATTTTCAGCGAATCAGAAGTGCGCGGGGCTATATTAGAGAATATGTGACAAGGTCAGGTAAGAAACATCGGAAACATTCTTTGTTATTGCTTAAATAAGTTTCGAAACTTCTTCAGTTCTTACATCAATGTTACAATGTTATCAATGTAACATCCAAACTTTTACTTGTCAACATGTGGAAACAAATTTAATATGAAACAATAATTTATGTTCATTCGTTCGTTCGTTCGTTTGTTCGTTCGTTCGTTCGTCTGGCTTTCTGAAAATGTTTCTGTATTCATTCATTGCCCTACCTAAAACTATGCTCAGCACAGTCGTAGATGCGACAGACAGCTGTCAGCATGTCACTTTAACCACGTTCTTGGCCAAATTTAATTAAAGGCATTAACGCGAAAATCGGAGTTAAACCTGATTAACAACAATGTTGCGCATACGGCAGACCAAGGGGCAGAGGAACAAACTAATGTGAGCAATGATGCAGTCTACAGGCGCCTCCAGGCAAACTATCAAGTTTTTAAAAATTCTGTAATGCGTGAACTTCTGTCTGTCCTTCCTCATGCCATGTACGTTTACTGGATCACATTATAGCTAGATCTTCTTCAAAACATTTCGAAAAATGCAACTCCTATTATGGCATTGTTTTCCCACATTGCTGCTCTTGCCGTAGGCAGAGAATACAAGTCGATGCGCTCTCTGTTGAGAATGTTATGCCGCAGCCTTAAAAAAATGGCTGTTTTGTCGTTCTTTCACTCTCTTACATTTTCGTGCACAGCATCCAAGTTTCGGAATGTGCAACGCGCTCTATGCTAATCGGAATCTGGTCGATTAGTCGATTTTTTTCTCTTTCTTTCGTAGCTCCATCACTCTGACCTTTCAGCGTGGTTTAGCGGGAAATACCCGGGACTTGGCCCCTCTCTGATCATGACGTCTGCTGTAATGAGGTCTCAGGCGAGAGACTTCCAAATCCAGGACCGGACTGCATGGGTGTTCGTATCGGCTCTACAGACCTAAACGTTCACAGAAAATATGAGAACAAACGGGTCTTATGGCCGGTTTTGCGAACGAAAGACTAGATCAGAACGTTCATGCAGCCCAAACGTGGCCTGCTGGCGTCTCGTTTGTGTGGCTAATACCGGACGTTTCCCTGCTGCCGACACTGTTTGTGGCCATTAGCCACAGTGCCAGTGCAATGCGCTGCTAACTTTTGTCTCTGACGATAGAGGATAGTACTGGTGGGTGGGAAAGGGAAGATCTGCAATCGTTACCGCACGGGCATCCAATGCCGTGGTTAAGCAACAAGTGTGATGATATGTGTAGGGTGGTTGTGCCTCGTGGTGGAAATACCCCGGTACCCGGCCACTGCCAGCCTAGTCCACAGTGGTTTACCCAGCCGTCACTTGGAACCTGGAACGCAGAGAAAGAAAGGAGGCGAGGGACAGGAGACGAACACTTCTCTCACAAATCAGACTACGGAGAGCGACGTCTCTAGTGGCACTCGTACTCTAGCGTCAAAAGTTCAAGTCGGAGGACTTTGCGACAAACGCGTCCGACAGTCGTTGTCAAACATCAAAAGTATCCGGACTGTTTTGTCGTCCCAGCCGACGACCTTGACTTTTGACCTTTCTACTAACCCCTCTGTTATAATATAGTTTTTCTAGCGCACCGTTGATCAACAGCTATCCGATGAGAAGTCGTACGTTACCAAAAGCCCGCAGACTTTGGTCTAACAATAATGGTTGTCGAAATTAGCCAAACGCAACCCCTGATTTAATCTAGGCATCATGTATTGGTCGTATTCCCTAGAAGTCAGGCAGGGTGATCAATAGGCTGACCTAGCTAGATGACCCTAAAGCCACAGAAAGATGGCGACCGTTGGACCTTTGAAATAGGTAGTCATAGCTACTGGCATTCAATATGTCAGTCACAGGCTCTGAGTCTCTAAATGATTGTCACAATGTTTTGCGGGGTCTAATAGATGTCAGGTTTGTCGGAGATATACTGTCTGAGATTGGCATCATCTCAAACCGTCGGCGCCTGCTGTTAAAGTATTTCTATTCCTGGTCCTTGCGTTCTGGTGGCTGTACTAAATTTTTGCAGTTGTGCCTGCTATCGCGGGCTGGATTTTTTTCTCGGGCAAAACTTTATTTCACTGTCTTCCTAGACAGAACATGTTATTATCTTCATAACCTGTCACTGACGAAACTGAACCGGTCTTTAAGTCAAGCAACATATTTTCTTCGGACATCCGCCACTTTATAATAGCCAAATATGTTACATTTCATTTTCTCCGCTTTTACCGCTTTCTCTGTGGAGTCCTTTATGTTGTAAGAAACTGTATCTTTGGCCATGTCTTATTGATTTCTTTCACAATAAAGGTCACACTGAAAGTCGAGTTTCGCCAGAATTCATTACACTGTTTTCTTCTGGGATAAGTTTTTTTTAAAAAAATATGTACTGAAGCCTGGAGACTGCACACCTTTCTTTTCCACAAGGAAATAAGATTAGGCGGGCTTTCTCAGTTTTACGACAGCGTGAAGGGCGTTGTTCACATGAAGGTTGCTGGAACCCTGTCGCCAAGACGCAGGACAGGATGGGCGGGCGTTTACTGCTTAACGTCTAGTCACAAACGAGGTGCATATCAGGACGGTGTTGCTTACACAGTGTTTACACAGATGGGACTGCTGTCTCAACACAGGGTTCAGTCCCACCCAGTCACATTATACTGACACCGGGCCAACCAGTCCTAGTATTGTTCCCTATAGTGCCAGGCGTCTGGGAAGGCAGCTACTAGACTGCCAATTGTTAACCAGGGAATGACTCGGCCTGGGCGCGAACCACGGACTTCGCTCAGGACAGGAAATTAGCGAAGATATCTGACGCGCGTAAGGTTTTCTCCTAAACGAGTTCACAGTGCCACCTCTCCCGCCATCAGCTTGTATCACACCTTTGTTTTAACAGCTGCGATTGCTGGCCGTACGATGTTCTAGCAATCTTGCTGATCATCAAAAGGCTGGGAGGTCAGGAGGCCGGAGAGAACCGGATCGGGGTGACTTCTACATAATGGCTTCGGATGGACCCGTATGAAACTAAAACTGTCTTTGTTCTTAACTACTTGTGTCCCCTTCTGTCCTCCAAGTCGTTTATTTGCGTCCGTTTTGAACTTCCTTCTGGCTGTGCGCCTTAAATACAATGGCGCTATGAGTATAACGTCTGACCTTTAAGTTCCATTTACGCTTGGGATATCGACACCTTTTCCACAGCGCACTAGCTGTGGCAAAAATAATTAAGTAATTAACATAATTATAAAATGCACTACACGCCATCTGCGATTGAAAAGGTAGTGTTCTCACGAAGCCCCCATTAAATAAACCCAATTATAATGCAGCTGTGCAATCGATCCGTACTCAACCAATGACAGAAAAACAAAGTTGATCAAGATACTAGACAAAAACAAGTTTTCCATCACATAAAGGAAAACTTGCCTGGAGAAATCGATACCTTGTAGTTCCGATAATAAGACCCCTGGCATGTCTACACTGCCAAATACTGTTTATGCTTGCAAGAGTAAGCTTTGAACACATTCGGACAGCAGGTTTTCGCGGGTTTCAGAACAAACAACGAAATGAGGAAAACTCGCCTGCGAGTTACTCTGATACGTTACCTTCCAGAGAGCTGTTCCCGTTTCATTACGTATCTCTGCATAGAGCAGTGGGTGCGGGGTGAGGGAGTGGCTAAGTGCATGGGAGGGTGTGACTATGCACGTATGCATTCACATTTCTGTGCTTGCGCGTGCGTTCTTGTGTTCACCTGTATGCGTGAGAAACCTTGGGCTCTTTCATTTGGAAAGAGAAATGGAAATAACGCACGCAAACATACGCATGGAAAACACATTTACGCATGTAGAGGTCACATTTGCTATACACTGTAGCCGTGAGTAAACATTGACCTGACAGCAATAATAATAAGAGTATTTATAAGACGCCAAATCTTATTAAAAAAATAATTCAAGGTGCCTTCTTTTCATATCAGAAGTCGCAAATCTGTACTTAACATAGGTTGTCTCGAAGAGTCGAACATAAAAGAAAGAGAAGGACGAGAGAAAGCTGGTATGGCCGTGTGCGTGTAACTACATGCGCTTACTTGCATACGTGTGTAGTCTAGGCATCCATATTTATATGAGAATGTATGGGCGGTCCATTTTTATAGCGTACAGATATCTGCCTTATCGCAGATGGTTTCTTTATTATATATTGCCTTAACTTGTTTTCCGACGACCCTTAGCGTTTCCTGTGTTGATGCAGTGCGGGGGAGTCATCTGTCTTCTAGACAAGCGTGCACAAGCTACATGTGGATTCAACTGCTGTTTGCTTCCCGAGTGAGGTCGTGTGGTTGCTAGCAATCACTTTCACCATCAGAAGTCTCCGCGGCAGCATTTTTTTTTAATTATCAGGGTGTTGGTTCCCAAGATTAATCTCGTGCACTGCCATCTGATGTGTACTTTCGTATATGGATTATTGATCTCATGCACTGCCATCTGATCTGTTCTCTTTTTTTTAAGATAGACAGGTGATTTCAGGCACTGCCATTTAGTGTACATTTTTGTGTACGGTATTTTGATCTCGGGAAATGCCATTTAGTGAGCGCTTTCGTATATGGAATGTTGATCTTATGATCTGATCTGTACTATTTTATATGGAGCGTTGATCTCAGGAACTGCTGTTTAGCGTGTACTTTCATATTGTGGAATGTTAATCTCACGCACTGCCATTTGGTGTGTACTTTTGAATATAGAATTTAGATTTCACGCACTGCCATTTAGTGTGCACTTTCGTATGTGGAGTGTTAATCTCACTCATTGCCATTTGGTGTGTACTTTTCAATATAGACTTTTGAACTCATGCACTACCATTTGGTGCGCCTTAATTTGATTATCTGCTTGTCTTCTATGATATATTGTGCAGTCGTCTGGCGCCTGAACTATTTTAATCTGTATTGTCATGTTGTAAATATTAACAAAGCTCTTAGGGACACCTGAATTGCAACCAGTCAGCTTTCTGTGGCATTCCCTTTTTGAAGCAATTTTCTTTTCAGAAATGCAGAAAATATGTTAATTTTTCTGACCGTTCTCGCAACTTCTTCAAGAATAACTGAAAGGAAATATTTTAAAGGTTGTGCATGGTGAGAGAAAGGAGGCGGGAGAACGTCGAAGAGGAATGCATTAGTAAGAAATCGTTAGACAGTCTGGATCCAAACATCTTGAACGAGTTCTAGCATGACACATAGTTAGACAGTCTGGATCCAAACATCTTGAACGAGTTCTAGCATGACACATAGTCTGGATCCAAACATCTAGAACGAGTTCTAGCATGACACATAGACAGTTTGGATCCAAACATCTAGAACGAGTTCTAGCATGACACATAGTTAGTCTGGATCCAAACATCTTGAACGAGTTCTAACATGACACAAAGTTAGACAGTCTGGATCCAAACATCTTGAACGAGTTCTAGCATTTTTGCTTGAGACTGTATAGATGACCACTTTGTCTAACGGGTAATAGAGGGGTATGAATTAGCCATTTCTGCTGCCAAAATTCGTTGGTAAAATTATGAGTTATTTCATGACTGAGTAATGTGCTATTAGTTTAATCACCCGACTTTTCTTTTGCAAATTGATTCCTCTGACTCATACATATATAAATGTGAGCTGTAGACCCTAACGAATACCCATCAACCAGGAAAACAGTTCCAGCTCGCCTATCGATTCCTATGCCGTTTGGCGTTCACCTTTCACATGACCATTTATCAAAACAACACAATCTTGAAGCTGATCACACATTTCTCTTGATTTAGTAAAAATCTTAAATCAGTTTATCACTCAAGCCTGAAGAGCTAAACAACAGGCTATTTCAACGTCCTTTTTAGGCAGGGGTCGAGGGTGACGCTGCAGCCGGCGATCAACGGGCTGTACACCTGCCATACATATTTGTAGATGGACTGTTGACGTCACTCAGTGTTGATTTACCAGTGTCTATAAATTTCCTGACGTGCCACGATCTTGCTGGCCAAGACTAGTGAAAATTATCAAAAGTGGTTCGCAGCCGTTTCACTCAATGCCGAGTGTGTGTGATAGGTGTGTGCCAGTATGCCTGCTGAGTGGGCCTGTATGTGCGCTGCGTGTGTGCTTGAGTGTGCGCTGCGTGTCCCTGCACGTAAAAGTCATCTGTGAATCGGTGAAAAGGGAAAGGAGACGGCGTTAAAAATAACCGAAATCATTTGTCGCGCTGGCTTTTTAATACGCTCGTTCTTCGTGCGTTGTCTTGTGACGAATGGCATACGTGTGCACTGTCTCAAGGTTGTTTTGCCGGTGGGTTTCGGTTCTGCCTCTGGTGCATACAAGCGAGCTGCTGTGTGTCTGCACAGTGCGTCTTACTTGAGTTAAGGTAGGTCTGGGTTTACGTGTGCTCATGAAAGTGATTTTTTTTTTTGGGGGGGGGAATGAGAGGTCAGAAAAAAATGATGCTACTACCCTCCTAATGTTGATTAGCCCAACATTATACAGCACCACACCCTCCTTGAGGCAAGAGAGATCTCATGTTGCGCTAGACTTTTACAAAATATAAAGACATGCAGATATTCGGAACTTGTTGTATCAGCCTATTCTGGAAGTAGGCGCGTATGTGTAGCCTTTAACTGCGCCGTGAAGCGTTGGCTACCAAGAACTTGTATATCGTGACAGCTGGCTTTCTGGCGCCGTTCGATAGACGACTGTAATGGCGAAGGTACGGGTGACTGCCCAAAAACTAAGGTGGGAGGCATGCTAAACTCGGATGTTTTTCTTTCTGGGTGTGGCCAGGTGGGCTCACCGCGTGTTTGCCTCTCCCGCACAGCACACCGTCGTTCCTTGCGGCAGTCCCCTGTGCCTTTGTTGCGCGAACACAGAGATCGATGTTCATATCCGAATCTCTGCATGCTGGGTTGCTTCCTCTATCCCCTACTTCTCTCTGTCCCGCGTTCACGTGCCGCACGCACGCACACTTCTCCCCCCCCCCCACCCCGTCTTGCTCTCACCTTGTCTAAAACAAAAAGGCAACTTTGTCCTCTCATCTGGACTCATGTGTAGTGTCGTTATACCAGTGGTATCTCTGAAGAGATTTATTTTGCTGATGCAGCCACCGCTGTCTACAAACCAGCTGTTGGTAGACTGACGGAGTTCTGCTGCTGCAGTTCAGGAGCGCTTTATTCCAGGATAGATTTCTCACCCTCCAACCCCCCTCTCTTCCCTGTCCCTCCCTTTTCCTCCTCCCCCTCTCTCTTTTGAGCGCGCACAGCGTGCGAGGCTTGCCCTGCAGCCAGCCGGAGCGATGCGGCAAACTGTCGCATGCGGCAGCGGCACGCATGCTATGATGCTATGGCTGCATGTTCGCCTTGCTTCTGCTATAACCCTCACACGGCAGTCAGTGTAAGGTCTACCGCCCCTTGCCGACGATCCCACAGACTTTTGTTAGCTTCTTCTCGCGCTCTGGAAGACCAGAAGGGGGGATCGCGGCGAGGCAGCGAACATCTCTCCTACCTGGTCCCGTCCAATACAGTAACCTCGAGTTCTGCACCGAAACCTACCTCGTGCCGACCACGTGAAGCCACCTTCAGGGAAGCTGTCTAGGATGGCGAGTATTATTCTTTGCTCTGTTTTCCTCCATCTTTTGAAAAACTTACTGACAAGCAAGGCGACCTTAGCCGACTACAAGCCGACAATTTTAGACTATCGGTCAAAATCGCCTTGCATGCTTGGCTGTTTTTACCAGATGGCATCAGGTTGCGCAACTCGGCGGTCGCTGTATTAAACGGAATTAGGATTTGTAACCCCTGGGTTTCTCCCTGTCCCAACGCCTCATCTGTTCAGATTTAACTTTTGTCTATAGGCAGCTTCGGCAGGACCACGCAGATGGCAGATCAAAAAACTTGTGACCAATACGTCGGTATTTTATGGGCGATAGGTTTTTAATTTTCATTGGCTACAGCGGCGGTGAGCCCAGCTGTCCTGTGGAGCACATCAGCACACACCATGCTAAGACAGTTGCCTTCACAGTCTTGTAGACTGACATTTCTGTCCTCACCGCTGTTGTCAAGTTCTTGGAGAAGGGAACAGAGCGGGAAAAGAGCTGCAGTCTGCTGGTGATGAAAGCGAGGGTAAGGTGCAAGGTAATACACCAGGACGTCACAGCTTGCGTCCTTCCCTTTGTCGGAACAAGCCATTTCCGCGGCAGAGTGCTGCTGATAGTAACTGTTTGCAGCGCCGTCTGTGTCGATAATCTGTCGCCCAGCGCAGTCACGCTGGTTCACAATAAAGCCTTGGAATAAGTTACCTCCCCTAGGACAAAGTTTTTCTACAACCGAGAACTATTGATTTTCGAAAGGTTCACGGCCATTTTAACAGTGTTGTTGTTACCTACAAAACACTTCTCTGAGACGTACAAAGCCGCATTGCAGCTTTCCTACTGACCGCTGCCCATCTATTTTTATGGTGCGTGAGTGCAGTGTTATCAGGGAACTGCCAGAGGTGCTCGGATTCCAGAACCCCTAAAAATAGTCATGTTCTCTTTTCATAAATTTCACCATCTGCTTTGATTAAGGGCAGTGCCCTGCTTGACTAAGTTCCTGGCGAAAACCACGATAATTGACATCAGCTGACATAAGGATTGTATCAGTTAAAGACAACGCTGTGGGGAAATAGATTTAAAAGCAATGCGAAATCTCTGTACCGGGGATAACGGTACAGAGATAAGACCTAGAGCAATCATCACAATCGAGCAAACAAATTTTGTTGAAATGCTGATGAATGAATAACAACTCGGAGCTCTGTTATGTTTACGAAAATGGCTAGCGTTCATGCTCATGCGCAATAGCGTTGTAGAACTAAAGGCGTCCGGCTCCGCTTCACTCCAGCGATAGACCACTTCACTGTCCTGCTGTACGCTGTGCTATCTTCGGGATAAATGGGTTGAACAGGGGGTAGGTGCGGTAAGATGACTGAATCGGTAGGGACATGGACCCTATAACTACGTATAGGGTCCATGGTAGGGGTGTGACTGACTGATTGACAGACTGACGGACTGACAGACGAACTACCGGAATGATCAATAAAATGACTGACTGACTGACTGACTGACTGACTGACTGGTGGAATACGGACGGAAAAAAAGAAACGATTGACAGATCAATAGCTGAATTTCACACCTAGTCAGTCTTTGGGCATGCACCTTTGTGTTACCATGAATATTTCTGCCACGTCTGACATTAAAAGTGACATTTGCATCGACCAATTGATTGAACAAACCTTTCCCTTCTCCAAGACTATTTTTACCCATTACTCTGGCCGTGGGCGTGCTTCAGTAAGTGGCGTATGTGGCTAGCTAGAAGCTAGCGCTATTCGCGAGCTGGTCACAAAGGACTTCATTACGGCGTGCACCTGTATGACCATCTCAGTGAAATCGTGATCAGAGAGACGTTCGTTTTCAGATGTGTTTAGGGTTTTGCCATCCGGCTGGTGCGTGCTGATCCAAGGATTCCCCGTTCCTTTCTCTCCCCATCACCCCCACCCCTCACCCCGAAGTGTGTATTTCCGTTCCACGCACCCGCCCTCACTCCAAAATGGCTTTATCGTATTTAAATGCCGTGCATCTGTATCCTTACGTTATGCAGCCAGTGACTTCGATCTTGAAGCACTGCTATTAATATTATGCTAAAATGGTTTGGTTTCAACACACCTGTCAAAAGTACAAACGTCATGTATGTGGGCAGACGTTTCTAAATACGTCAGACAATAGGATAAACAGAAGATTTTTTCTGGTGGTAGACCGAGATACCATAGTACTGAAATGAGTGCTGTAAGAAATATCGTACAGAGGACGTACAGTGGCTTTTGCTCTGTCACCCTTACAATTTTCCTTGTCAACCAAAGATTTTTGGTAACTGCAGCTCTTGGCGAAATCGTGTTAACCTTATGACCTGAACCGCACACACCTATTAAGAAATACAAAGTTCTAAGGGAACAAGAGCAGCTGAGACATGGAAATATAAATCTTCTGGGGAACTCCCGGGAAAAGTGTGGAATAAATCTATGCCAAAGAAATAAACCAAACTTGGAATTAGTTTTACTTACTGTCACATCACCTATTCCAGATAAACCAAACGGAATGCAGTTTTTTTAACACTGAAACTTCAGGTTATAGATTGCCAGATTTTTTTCTTGGGCCCTCTGGGGGCATTCAGAAAAAGTTCAACTAATATATATATAACCCATGCCGGTCTCCGCGCCAGAATCAGATCACGTGATATGTGCGCGCTAGGAACTTTAACTGGCCAATTGTGTGGGTGAGCGCTGCTTCCCCGAACCTGACTGTCAATCAGTGACAACGTTCGGCGATGTATGATACCCAGTCTTCTGCTCATTATAGCCCTTTAATGTTTACACTAAACACCAAACGCCTGTCACAGAGGACTGTTGCCGACAACGTTCGTGTGGCTTGGCATATACATTTACAGCCCACCACGAGTATAAAGATCGGATTCATCGACACTAATGATCATTATGCCGGAGATATGAGCAAGCTGTCATCCATAAGTCGCAGGCATCTATTAGTAATCCGCTTGTGTAGGCCCAGAATGACACCTGAGTTGCGGTGTCCTATTAGCCACAGTTCTGCTGCCAGCTATTTCAGTGTTGCAGAAAGTGCTTGGGACTGAGACAGTAAAAGTCACGTGACCTGATTATTTTACTGCAATTTACTGAAAACTGTTCTGCGAGTGGCTAAAAATAGTAATAGTAGGAACTAAAAACATTTAGCGTTCAACATTTCCTACCAGGCTTTCTGTCCTCCACAAACTGTGGTAGCGAGCTTTGGTGATGTTTACCTTTTTTCTGTCGTGGGTGGGGCACTTCCCGTTTTTCCTCATGTCGTGCACGTGAGTGCGGCAAGCCTTACCTGGGCCAGGTGCGCTAAGCGACCAGATGCAGCGTCTTCTATTGCGATGACCGGTGGCTATTTTGGGCGCGCAGCACCGTGACGGAATGGGAAGGCGCCAAGATTCGGATGAAGAAGCCTTGTTATCTAAAGCTCTGTTTTATTATCGCCAATAACCACAGATGCAGGAAATCGCAACCAGAAACTAACATTAGCTGATTAATTTGTGGAGCGACATTTTCCTGTGGTTGCGGGAAGTTGCTTGCCGAGAGCTGCTGTGATGTTTGCTTTTTCCCGGTGCGAAAAACATCAATTACTTTGCCTTAGACTTGCTTGCATTCTTTCAGGGTTTCCCCCCTAATGAAAAACTGCATCTCCAGTAACTTCAGAACTGAAAGAGTGGTTGGCAAAAAGACTAAGAGGGTTGCAGTGGGGTAGTTATTGAGGTTCTTTAACCGATTAAAAAGTTTTGCTGCTTGGGTACAAGCAATCTTAGACTCAGAGTCTGAGTCTATAAGCAATCTTAGACTCAGAGTCTGAGTCTATAAGCAATCTTAGACTCAGAGTCTGAGTCTATAAGCAATCTTAGAGAAAAATAACTATTCGACATGTAGTACGATATGCCTCTTTACGTGAACCTGATTGGCTAATACACCTTATGTTCCTTGTACAAAGAGCACGGTATTATAAATATGCGTTTGATGGTGGCACCAGTGGTGCTGGATACACGTTATTCTCTGTGTGTGTGTGTGTGCTAGATTTGCCTTACAGTCCACTCGGAATCAGGACAGCTCAGGGCTTCACTTAATTGAGATTCACGATGAAGCGCGCGGTGCTCAGCAGTGCGATGACGCTGCCACTTTGCCACTTTCCGACATCGTGCTATTCTGGGCTGGCACTTTCAGCTGAGTTTGACCAGATCCCTGACCATTCACAGTTCGTCCATGTGCCATGTCTTCCATGCACGAACCACATTGTCAGTCATAATCAATTATTTTCTCTGTCGGTCAATAATAATTCTCTCGCTCCATCTTCCCTATTTCTCGCGAGCAAACGCATGCACTCACACACAGGCAAGCTCGTGCATACATTAACAAAATTACAAACAAACGTGCACACGCACACGCTTGCACGCGCGCGCACACATACAAACCGCTTCCACATCCAGTCTAGTGAAATTATAGTCTGCTTCATGGTACGGAAGACAAAGATAATTGTGTCTGCACGAAGATGCACATGCGCGGTGCATACTCCTATTGCATGGTAGTCAATTGTGTGGTTTAAATCACATAAAGGACGACAAGACACTAGTAGGACAAAGGTCTGGCAAGGCATAGTGTTCTTGGCTGACACGAGAACGCCTACAGTACTGCAGCTACATCTGCCAAAGCGACAATTTTATCACTAACAAAAAACACATGCACAGATAATCTTCTGTGCAGCATGAATATTGTTGTATTGTATTGTATTGCATTGCATTGTATTGTATTCAGCCTGACTCAAGCGTTTGAGCGAGAAACACCTGTGTGTTCTATTGTACTGCTTCCCAAGGTGCTAACGTCGTGCGTCCCATGATCCAGCTCTGCCACATGCATCATCTCACTGCATGCCCACATCATGACTTTGACTAACACAACTTTGTCTGATTTTCTTTGCCATTTTTAACACTCTCCCCATCTTCTTCCCAGCTCATTCTAGCTGTTGTTTGCAGCCTCTGTCTTCTGGACCCAGACATCGCCACACTGCCTTAATGGGTCGCTTCTCCTTGCCCTTCATTATCACGTCTGTGTTTTAAGGGCGAAGGTTATTCTGGTAATGTTTTAATGTTCCCCAGTACTCAAATTCTTTGTTCGTAATCCAAGCTGTTTGCGCAGAGTCGTCGGAACAGTGCGTTTTGTTTGGCTGAGTGCGTGAGTCGCAGGCATGGTCTGAAATTTAAGCCTAAAGGGGTCACTGTGGTTTTTCGGACAAAGAATCGAAGGGTGCACTGTTCTACCTACAACAACACGGCTGTGTGTGTAGGCACAAGATAAACAAGCTCTCATCTCTCTGTGTTCTTTGTGTGGGCACAAGAAATGCTCTCAGCTCTCTGTGTTCTCTGTGTCCGGACAAAGGACCAGTCGACAATGATTTTTCCAGATTTATTTCATTTTACAGTTTATGGAGGGCTTCCGTTCAGCTCGTGCGATATTTTTCAATCGACTGATTACTCATGATCGCACGTGCTATTAGGACACGTTTTAGTGAATAGCACAACACGTTCAAACAAAACGTAGCAGATGTTCCCGGGAGATTGGCCTGAAATCATTCCGGTTCTTGATCACCATTATCCCGTTGCTAGTGACAAAGAGCTGAAACCAGCATAACTTCCAGTTCTCCATCACACTTTCATAAAGGCTTTCATCTGGAGCTCTACAGTAATAATGCATTTTAACATTTATGGGCACTCTAGCTCGTACATGTTTACTACATAGAAGCCAGTCACGTAGGAAGCAACAGCACTAACCAAGGCAGACTAGAATGTCACACAGCGCGTTGTTTTGTCTTTGCAAAATATACGTCATCGGAAATTCTACGCACCAGCCTTCCTGTCTTACACATAAAATGTGCTATAACGTTGGACAGTGCCTGGCGAGAGAAGAATGTTCTGGATGGAAAATTCGAAGAAAGCATTTAGATGAATACACAAAAAGAAAATACTATTTTTCTGAATTGCATGTACCACTGATTGGTATCTGAAGTGCTCGTTCTTGGGCAAATGTTGTCGTTTTCTGTCATGTCAGTGAGCTCACAGAGAGTAGGGGACAAACAATCCAGCTACAAAAACAATGCTGTGTGCTGCTGGACTTTGGCATTGTTGTTGCTGCTGTTGTTGTTGTTGTCGTCGTCGTTGTTGTTGATTATTTTCTCTATTTTCTCTCACCTAACCCTCTTTCATTCATTTACCCTACTGTCTTCCACTCAATACACCCACCTGCTCCCAGCTGTCTCTAGCTGTTTCATTGGACCACTAGACGATGCGCTGCGTTTCTTAGCCAGAGGACCTTCGCAATGCTGGCCCGCCCCGTCTGTGCCCTAAACCCTCGCTTTGCATTCCATGTGGCTCGTACATACAGGACAAAAGATAGATAACTACTAACTCATGGCTGCTGCAAAAGAACGCGGTGTTCTTAATGGTTTCCCCTGGCGTTTGCTGACCCCAGTGCAAGGGCCTCGCCTGGGTGTCATGCCAACGATTGTAGACACCCACAGGCATAGAACTGTTCAAATGAGAAGAGGTTTCTTGTGTGAGAAGTGAATCCCTCCCGTCTCATCTGAAACTATAGTGTAGCGCTACCAGAGCCGAGTCGGTCTGGGGGGGGAGGGGGTGGCATCTCGCACAGAAGTCACGGAGGTGCCAGGCTTTCTTTTCCCCTTTTCCGGTGCTTTGTTGGGGTTTGGTGAAAGTAAAGCTGCGGTTTTTCCACAGCCATGTGAAAAACTGATGTGTACATTTCATCCTAGAAAAGCCCTGATGCTCTCCCCAGCCTGTCAGGTATTAATTGGCTCATTAGGCTGAAGGCAGCGGTGAATGGGGACGGATTGGTGCGTCAATCAAATCCCAGGCTTGCAACGTCTAATGTAATTATACCCGAAATTTCGTACGTATGCTAGTACTTCCAGGTAAAAGTTATGCGATTCCGATTAGGACAAGTTGGGGCTAAGGTCTGTGCATATGGGACAGCTTCGACAGTCAAGCTGCTTACTGGAGGCTGAATACAGTGTGTGTCGGGTTTCTAAAGTGCAATAGCTGCACTGCTGCATATGTGATCCGGAAGCTAAGCTGGCTTTCATGAGCGTTCTTATCTCTGTTCATACGCAAAGGTGCACGTACAATACACAAAGCGAATGGGCCTTACGACCATCCTTATGACCAGAAAAGCAGATACGAACGGTCATGCAACCCAGCCCTAAGGACGGTGTTGGAAAAGAGGCACTGCTTTTGTGTGCAAGTGTAGTCTTGCTTTAAGAGGCTGCCTAGAGGTTTATGTTTTTTGCAGGTTGGGCTAGTACACAGATCTTTACAAAGCTTATAAAATACTTCCACGTTCCCTATTATCCTATTTTAAAAGAACTCACCACAGCGTCCGTTCTATGTGGAGTCATTTTATTCTTTCTGTTTGCTATTAATGAAGCTAGTTTGGGTAATCTGGTTACACGTTTATTACTGAAACATCACGTCAATCCAGATCTGACAATTTCCAACCAAATGACTGCTGTAACGGCTCAAAGTTCCCATAATCAACTCGATGTCATGGCTAAAAATCAATTGCACTTACATTTACAGATATTTCATGTAACTCGCCTTGAAGCTTTTGCTTTTTCACCATTTAAATATAAGCAGACGGCTTTTGCAAGACATCGACAGTATGCCTGCTGCTTAGGTCGTCCAAATCAGTGATGTCTTCACGCACGAGAGCAATCTCTAAGACATGAAGACATCACACTCCTGCCAGCACTCTGATCGCCAGTTATAAGCATGACTTTGATTTGCAATTGACGTCCAGCGTAATTAACTTCGTTTCGTCTCAACTGCCAGCCATTTTAAGCTTCGCGAGGGAGTGCCACACCACGTGACTGGTATACCTAGTTCATTTCAGTACAGAACTTCCGGTACAGTGTCAACGCCAAACATGCAAGTTATCGGTCGATAGCACCCCGACAAATTTAGACCATCGGCAGACATCGGCTTTTTTGCTTGCAGTGCTCAGCGATTGTGGACGGTTTACCCAACAACCCAACATGTACTTGCACCACAAATAACAAGGCTAGATAATAGCAAGTGTAGGGGTGATCAACAGCTGTTGACGGGTATCATTACACTGCAACTGTTTGGTTGATTAACAGCTGGTAACGGGTATTATTGCAAGCGTTTGGATGATCAAGATTTGGTAACGGATATTATTGCATGCGTTTGGGTGATCAAGATTTGGTAACGGATATTATTGCATGCGTTTGGGTGATCAACAGCTGGTAACGGGTATTACAGCAAGTATTTGGGTGACCAACAGTTGGTGGCAGGTATCACAGCAAGCATTTGGTTGGTCAACGGCTGGTAACGGGTATTGCAGCAAGCGTCTGGATGATCAGCATCTGCTAAGACGTTGTATGAAATAGGTGTGTCTACTGAATGAAATAGGTGTGTCTACTGAATGAAATAGGTGTGTCTACTGAATGAAATAGGTGTGTCTACTGAATGAAATAGGTGTGTC
>SMGT01015420.1:383727-412615 GCA_004794575.1 Lanistes nyassanus | reverse complement strand
AACAGTCTGACCTGCTCCACTGAACGGTTTCATTATTTAAATTAGTTGTCTAGCCTTTTCTTTTCACTGAGATTTTCTTTTACCACACTGAAGTTCCCTTAAACAGTCTGAGGCGAGGCTGTTTGGGTGAAAACACTGTGGGGTTCTACGACAGATACCTATATATGTATAAAGTCGTATGATGACAATCCTAACCTGTGAGCGCGTCGAGTAATATTTAGACGATACGCTTCGTCCATTACATTGCTGTGTTACTCTCATTTTACAGATCCTGTCCCGCTCTTATACTGAATCTGAGATGTCTGAAGATGGCAACGCCTTTAACCGTCTTGCACAAGTTGAACGGAACCAGGGGTCACCGCCCAGTATTTCCTGTCCGGCCCTGCGCTAAGATCGACCGTGTTCTTCAACTAACAGCAAAACTGTGACGCTTTTTAACAAGATTATGAATGACAGGGAAAGACCCAGTAATACATACTTGCACAGCTGGAGGCGAACGTCATGTAAACATACTTCAGGAAAAGCATAAGCCGCAGACTCAGCGCGGAAGGCACCGTTGTGGTGTAATTCTGGATAAACCTATACTCCGGATAAACCTGCACTCACTCAGGGTGTACATTCCTATAGGGTGGAGGTGGGAGGGAGTCAGCCTGTCTGTGGGGAAGCCCGTGCCAGTGAGCCGGCCAACCCTGAAGAATGGCGAACCTGAGCGAAGACGACGTGAGTACGTATCTCAGAGACCACCCCCGTTTCCTAATGCGATGGTTGAGCGAGAACGCCACCCCCGACCTCCTGGATTTCCTCACTCGGCTCGTGCGAGACCGGAGCCAGGACCACGCGCCATCTGACCTCGGGGCCTCGTGCAGCTACATGCGTTCAGCCAACCTGACGTCAGGCAGGCCTAGCGTGGTGCCCAACTTCTCGCAGACGGCGCGCAACTCCATCACGTCCTCCATCTTCCGGCGCTACGTGGACGGGGAGTACAGCCGCAAGATGTCAACGCGCAAGGACCGCAAGTCGCTGTGCCACATGTCTGAGGAGGAGCTGCTGATGGAGCTGATCCGAGACATCGCTAGCGAGCTGGACGTCAGCCTGCTGTGCCACAAGATCCTGCAGAACGTCAGCATCCTGACCAACAGTGACCGCGGTTCCCTGTTCCTGGTGAAGGGCTCGCGCGAAAACAAGTACCTGGTGTCCAAACTCTTCGACGTCACCGTCAACTCCTCCCTGGAGGACTCGGTCCACACGCAGGCCAACGAGATCAGGGTGCCCTTTGGCAAAGGTATCGTCGGGATCGTGGCGCAGACAGGCTTGCCCGTCAACATCAAGGACGCGTACTCTGTGAGTCCCTCCTATCTTGTTCTGAAGTCTTCCTCAACTTGCCTGCTTCTCTCTCTCTCTCTCTCCTTCGGCTCCTTACATTCTCGATCTCCATTTCTTTCTTCTTCCTTCTGTTCTCTCGACTCCTTTCCTTTCTTTCGCTCTCTCCGATTTAAATTTTTTTCTTTCTCCCTCTCTGGAAAATCCCATTTTCCATTCTTTCTCTCCTTCGCATACATGCGCGTGAACGCACGCACGCAGGCACGCACGCACGCACACATCACTTCTTCATATTCTCTTGCAGGGAACGCTAGTATTGTAATTTCTTTAGTAACTTTTATTACTCCATGGGAAAAATCGAGAAATGGAAAATGTTGATACTTTCAACAATTGTCGATGCTGCCATGAAATCTTATTCTTATATCAAAACTCCATTTTGTCTGTTGTACTGGCTGGCTTGTCACATCACTCCGTCGGGTTCCTGTTAAAGGTTCAGAGATCGGCGTCCCTGCTATTTTCCTCCCCCTTCCCTCCTTATTGCTGTTCGCAGGCGGCATCTTCCCTGATGAACTGCACCAGGGCAGGGGTCTCGACAGCAGGCAGCGGTTCCCGTGGAGAGGACGCTGTCTGCGAGTCTGACACCGGCTTTGACACGTCGCGTTGCTGGGCAGCCGGCTGATAGTGTAAGTGGGGACTGCCTTAAGGGTGGCTCACACGTGGCAATGGTCACCGTTTGCTCACAGCAACAGAAGGCCTGACAAAAGCGTCAATTTTGCCACGTGGGAGGAGGTTTGCAGGCGCCAGTCTGTCGGCGACGTGCCAGAAGCAGGTGCCACTCACAACCATCTTCACGTCCAATTTTGTTGCTCTGGGAACTTTGACGGCTGAATGGATGTGGTGGGTGGTTGGTGGGAAAGTTCCTTAGCGGTGATTGAGGCTTCAAAGGGATTTCGATGTCGTTATCTTGCATAGATTTTAGGGCGTGCCATAACGAACCATGACAGCTTCGTGTATTATTACTGATTCATGGCTCTGCTTCGGACGTCGACCTGGGGTAACCAAGTCCGCTGGTACTGCGAAATGGCTGGAAATGGGGTTTCAGCTTGTATAATTGTACCATCTTTGTTTCTTCGTTATAAGGGAGAGGCAGGACTTTGGCGTGTGTTCGTGTTTTGTGGCCTGTGTAGATCTTTCCTTTCCTTCTTCAGTTCTAGTACTTCAACCATTGAGGCTGAAAATTGTCTGTCCATCCGCCCTTCCCTCTGTAGTCTCTCTAGTTAGAAAAGATGCAGGCGTGTGTTCAGTTACGATCATTTTCCCTTCTAGTTTCTGCCGTCTCCTTGTGTTAGAGCTATTTGATCTCCTCTAATATATTTGATACATTTTTTCATTTCTCATTTCTATTTAAAGCAATTTATCATCTTTGTTTCTTTTATAGAATCCCGTTACTTTTTAGTTAATTATTCCATTACGAAATGGCGAGTGTACAGCCAGATAAAAATAGCTGTCTTCAGTGTGTTTCTTCACCTTCACCGTTTTTTTTAAAAATTCCCTCATAAGCATGGATTTGCTGTTGTTCCCATGGCGACAGCTTTGTTCCAAAAGATCTCCTTTTTCAGCCTTGGCTGTGAAATGACGCCCACTGCGCGTCCCACGAGGGCTGTTTGTTTGCTAAAGTGCTGGTGGTCAAGGAAGTAGTGGCGCTGTAATGGGCGTGCGATTCCCGCCATTCGCTTACGAACATAAGCAACAGTAACAGATCTTTAACAGCAGTGCTCACAGTATCCCGCACTTGGAAGAACGTGACGTCAATTCGTCTGCTCTTTGGTGTGTTCTTTTTTTCTCCTTCTCCTACTCCTCTTTCTGCTTTTCATTGTCATCGGCATCATCCTCATCTACCCTATCATTTTCCTCAATTTGTCTTTTTTCCTTAGCCTCCATCTTATTATTGTATTTTTGTCTCCTGTAAGTATTGTGTTAAGAACAGCTGCCAATAACGGGTGATAGCGCAAACAATAAATGTTATAATTATGGGCATTTCATGGGAATTTCGACATTATACGGGATAAATTCTGATTCAACTTTTTGGGGGGTAAGAGGGAGGGAATGTAATGTTCGCGTCTGCCTGACTATGTTCAAGGAGTTCACGTGTCCTTTGAAAACGTTTATCAAGGCCATCATCGATTGCCCTGCAATCTCACTTGAAAGAGGACGCTTCCAGAAAGGAAAGAGCAAATAAATGGGACCAGAGAAAAGAAACCGTGGATTGATTATGTAGAATAAGAAATCTGTGAGCTGGTGCTAGACAACGGCCATAAAAGTGAGAAATGTTTCATGTGCTAGAGGTGTCAGGAGCGACCTCAGGACAAAACTGATTTTAATTTAATCTCAAGATTTGTAACGGGCGCGAGAACATATCCTAAAGAAATTAGTCCTTCGTGCAGACAACACACTAAAATCAAAATGAGAAACGTTGAAGCCACAAATAATTACAAAAGACTGTGAGACCGTGACAGCAGCGATAGCTAAGACAATAAGAATCTCCAAAAGCAGATTAATGTGGTCACTAAAGGGTAGAAACATTAGTAATTCGCAAAACTTTAGAGTCATGTCAGAATCAAGACCCTCAGTTTAAACGGTTCGAAGGAGTCAGCAACTGTCGTTTGAATGTACTCTCTGTAAACAGCTGGAGTAGAAACGACTCGGCCACTGAGAGCAGGCAAAAGAGAAAAATCAGCAACGTTCAGTAGTCTCTGGCAATCCATCGATCCCCAAGTTCTGTCTCCAGTTTCAATCACTGCAGAGCACACCTGTCGTGCCGAACAGTCATAAAACCGGACTTTCTGCTCCAGAGACTTGTAGTACCGGCCCAGCCTCTTGTCCTGAATTGCTGTAATAGCTGTGTGCAGGCGGGTCAGCTCCGTTTAATCCGTATCGATTATTTCACGCGGACATTCGTTGTAACCTTTATGACAGCGAGAAATTTACAGGGAGGAGCAAGTTGGAGCAGGGTTCAAATGGAAAAAAGTGGAAAGCTCGAACACACTTCTACCTACATCCAACCATGCGTTTAGCGTTGGGGTTTTTTTCTGATATAATAAGATTGTCGTCTGGTCTATGATTGACAATTTAGCTACTGCTTCTGATCTACGCTTCACTGCACTGAGAATCAAGAACTCCGCCCATCTAAACTGCTGCCCCAGCATGCAATGCTAGCTGCCTAACACTCGGCCCTGCCAGCTGCAGTTAAACTAAAGTCTTAAAGTTGAGTGACCACAAAGCTTCTTTCGGATCTGTCTGTCAGGCTGGGGCTCAGCCGGTGATTTACTGGGATATCTGATACATTACTCAGAGCTTAATCCTTAGGAAATGTGTGGTCCTTTGCCGACTATGGAGCTGCATCGTTCTTGTGTTTTGATGATGGAGGCTGTGTTTTGATAATGGAGGCTGAACATTTCCACAGATTAAAGTCTGTCAGCGATTGGTGTCCTTATGGGTCATGTGACACGCTAAAGAGATTTAAACGGAGCACCAATACTCTTCGCAAACAAGTCCTGGTTTTCGTCTAATGAAAGATGATTTTGCCATAACACTGAGTGTTTCTCCCTCTATTTGATTTCTTTATACATGTATTATTTTGCGTTGCCTGAACCTCACATCTAGTTTGTATTGCATTCATTCAGCCAAACTCATAGGGCTTATGAAAAAGCTTTGCTTAAGCTTTTGTAGAAGCGCACGAAGAGACAAGGCCGGACTTTCCAATGAAACTAAGATGTTTCATTACGCAGGATTCGAGACATGTTTTGCATGCTTCGTGTGCTTTTAGCATCTCTGCCATTCGTTCAGTTTACCGCGAAACCCATGTGTCCGCATATCGTTTCAGAGCTTAGTCGGCGATCAGTGCATTTCGTAAACACGCCATCCCCGCTGACTTCAGACTTAAGACTGGGATTAGCGAGGTTAGCCGGTTTCTAGCGGCCAAAAAACAGTCCATCCAGTGGAAGAAAACACACTGAGAATTTATGAAACGTCCGCATTGCTGCTTTCTGATCTTGAAGCATGACAGCCTGCATGCTGTTCGCCGTTTTTGAAAAAACGTCGACGGTTTGGTAAATATAGGGTACGGCTGAGTGCATAAATGGAGTTGTGCACAAAAAATAAATCCCATTATTCCCTTTAAAACTTATTTCGTAATACAGTAAATTACTTCCATTTCCGTTTATGGGGTTTCAGATGAATAGTGACGCAGGACGTTCTGGGGTCTAATGACTGACATTAGGCTAAAAGTTTTTATAGCCTTGGCTCTGTTGTATATAAGGCAAATAACACCAATGTGCGTTCTGGATATTTATTGGTCTGCTGCATTTTCACTGACGCCCTCTGCTTTTAAGGTTATGGGTTAGAGAGTCCTCGGTCGGTGGTACGAAACCCAAAAATGACTGATCGATCGACTGGCTTACTGAATTACATTCTTTAGCACTTTAAAATAGTAACAATGCTTTTCTTATCAAGTACCATAGCTAGTTACATAACTATAGCTGGAGGCCTTCGGGATAAGTTGCCTACCACGAAACACTATACCTTTTAGAGGTATGCGCGAGAGGTTCTTTTTAAGATTGTTCCAGTATAACGAAACACCGAGTGGTAGGTACAGTTAATAGCGTAGAATCAGAAACAGTTTAAACGCTAATGTGTGCCAGCACAGGACATCAGAATTTTGGTACTACCAGCATTCATTCAGATAAAGACATGAAACTGTTTCGAAGATGGCACTCGGGGTACGCATTCTATGGAACGCACCCAGTGTACTTGTTCTTGATGATGATGATGATGCTTGATGATGATGACGACGACGACGACGATGACGATGATGATGATGATGATGATGATGATGATGATGATGATGATGATGATGATGATGATGATGATGATGATGATGATGATGATGATGATGATGATGATGATTTGTTTTGTTGTTGCGAACAGTGCTGAAATTGGTTTCTCGTCCTTTAAGATTAAACGGCGGATGGTGCTGTTTCCGCATGCCAGACATAAGCCATCAAACGCAGACAAAGCAGCACTTCTGAAAGTATTGTGCTCTTCGTTTCTGGCTGCAAGCTTCTGTATCAATAGTTTGGCCTGTGTTTGTCAAATGATATTTCCTTCGTTTGCCCAGCAGACGTCTGCCCGAGTGGCCATGAATCAAAACCTCTAATGGTGGCGACTGGCACCAGAACGCCTGGTGCCTCACAGAGTGGCTGTATCCGTCATTGTGACAGTCGCAAAGCCAACCTCCTGCCTCGGAGACATTTTCGCAGATCCATTTTCCCTCAGTCACCTGGTCTATCCGATCTGTCTGTCCCGCGTGCAAACACGTTTAGATCACCAGACATGGCAGCTAGACGTACTGTAGCTATTATGCTGGCCAAACTTACCTAGACGTACTGTAGCTATTATGCTGGCCAAACTTACCTAGACGTACTGTAGCTACTATGCTGGCCCAACTTACCTAGACGTACTGTAGCTACTATGCTGGCCAAACTTACCTAGACGTACTGTAGCTACTATGCTGGCCAAACTTACCTAGACGTACTGTAGCTACTATGCTGGCCAAACTTACCTAGACGTATTGTAGCTACTATGCTGGCCAAACTTACCTAGACGTACTGTAGCTACTATGCTGGCCAAACTTACCTAGACGTACTGTAGCTACTATGCTGGCCAAACTTACCTAGACGTACTGTAGCTACTATACTGGCCAAACTTGTCTCACCGTGGAAGAAAACAGGAGACTTTTTTTCTTCTTGGAAAAAAATGTGATTTCTTTTACAGAACAAATAAATGGATCGTCTGACTTTTATAAATTGTCAAATATTTCAATAGCGCATACTTCGTCTGTAACAAAAGCCTGTGGGAGGATAAAAATATGCCGTTGTGTTTTTTCCACCGTTTTTCTTTTTGGTCCCTTCTTTTACACTTGGACTGGAAGTTAATTGGTGGAGACCTTCATGTACAATTTATTGTCCTTTCACTAACAGTACCCGCCACCAACCCGCCACCCTCACCCACCCATCATCACTAGCAGTGTCCCATGTTGTTCAGTCTCACAGTCACAGTACCCGTCATAAGCCCCAGACAGACGTCCACATGATGCGCTGGGCACGTCTTTCAGCCCTCTTTACTGTCCGTTCAACGTTGGGAAGGCCTTTCGCCATACATGTGAAGCGCTCTTCATTGGAGGAGGAGAAAAACCACTCGAGTGAAATTCATTGGAAACGCGACAGAGCGGGGCGCTTCTTAATGCCGACGGCGAAGAAGTTATGCGCCCCTCAGTGAGGCGAAATGATGGGACACAGTTTACGCCTCTTCCCTGCTTTAGACAGTGAAATTGCCTCCTGGTTTCAGAGGCCACCGCAATAACAAGCTGCTAACGGTACCCTTGGGAAACTGTCATGTTACATTTCAGATGATTACGCGTACTCCTGTCTGTGAGATTAATGTGCCCCGTGTGAGAGACTGTCATGCTACTTTTCAGATAAAGGCTTCTTAACGGCGCCTCTTTTAGAAATTTATTACATAATATCTCGTATGATGTCACACCAAATGTCCTGACTGAGATTTTGTCCTTTTACATGTCAGACGCTGATTTAGTAACAGTTCTGTATGAGATATTATGATTGTACGTTTTAGATGATCAGGCAGTAACGCTAGCTGCGTGAAACTCTGTTAGGTTACATTTAAGACTATAACGTAGTAACGCTGGCTGTGTGAAACTCGTTAGGTTACATTTCAGACTATAACGTAGTAACGCTGGCTGTGTGAAACTGTTAGGCTACATTTGAGACTATAACGTAGTAACGCTGGCTGTGTGAAACTCTGTTAGGTTACATTTCAGGCTATAACGTAGTAACGCTGGCTGTGTGAAACTGTTAGGTTACATTTGAGACTATAACGTAGTAACGCTGGCTGTGTGAAACTCTGTTAGGTTACATTTCAGGCTATAACGTAGTAACGCTGGCTGTGTGAAACTGTTAGGTTACATGTGAGACTATAACGTAGTAACGCTGGCTGTGTGAAACTGTTAGGTTACATTTCAGACTATAACGTAGTAACGCAGGCTGTGTGAAACTGTTAGGTTACATGTGAGACTATAACGTAGTTAAGCTGGCTGCGTGAAACTCTGTTAGGTTACATTTCAGACTATAACGTAGTAACGCTGGCTGCGTGAGACACTGTTAGGTTACATTTGAGACTATGTGTGGTTTTCTGGCATGTTACATTTGACGGCTGGGTTTCAAAAGTGTTGGTTTTTCTTTCTCATAAATTTTACTCATACATATATTTAAAAAGGAAATCAACAGGGGACCAGGCCCTACTCAAAGTAAAGCAATATCACATTTAGTAAGACTTTAGAGGCAGAGAAAAATGAAATAGGAATGGAGCGACAGTAGGATTGACCAGCAAGAGGGACTTCACACAGCTACCACCAGCGCAGACAGCCCAACCGAAGCTCCCTTCCCTCCTTCTCTCCCTTCCTTCCCCCAAATCCACTTGAACCTCCCCCACAATGCGAAGTCACCGCGAGGTGAAAGCACTTTCCTTTCTCAAAACAACAACAACAACGACGACTACGAAGATCAGCCCCTACTGGATTACGTATGTACATATTTTACTTATGTACAAGTTGGCGTGATTGTTTTTTTGCAACCGCTGCCAGCTCCTTGCTTTGATTTTAACGAAAATTCTTTCTTTCACTTTTCATACAAAAGATTTTGCACAGCTAAATTCTCTCCGTGTTCCTGTAAAATTTAAATACCATCTTAGAAAAACAACTTTTTGTTGTTGTTTTTTAATTCTGGAGTGGGGGTCGCGTTAAATGATCTAGTCTACACCGGCCTGGGGGTTTTTCGTGAGGCTGGCGGGCTCAGTGCAACTCACTGAATGTAGCTGCCCCTGAAGCGAGTCAGGAATTCCCACCAATTTGGGGCACGCATGCGCAGACCACCTTTCATCGGGCTTGTGCTTGTGGATTTATAATTTATGATTGAACTTATACTTGAAAACAGAAGCACTACATAACACCAAACCCTAACCCTATCCCAAATCCCAAATCCCCATTCCCCCCCCCCAAAAAAAATCATACATTGAGTTGTTGTGGTGGTGGTGCTGTTGTGTGTGTGTGTGTTTGTGTGCATTTGTGTATGCATATGTACGCGCGCGCAGGTGTATTTGTTTTATATAGGCCAGAACATCCTCTTGTCTCCTGGCCTTACGTGACGGAAGTGCATAAGAAGAAATGTTGCAGTAGAAACTGTGTTTCGACCCACTCTCCAGAGATTAGCACGCACGTCCGCCTGTCAAGTCCCCGGTATTCCAGAGAGCTTATGATTGTTGTAGACCCATCATGCCATTGCTTTTACATCACCTCTCTTTTTTTCTCTTTTTTAGTAAAGGGAAGATTGTTAACTGTTTTATGCTTTTTTCCTTTCTTTCTTCTTTCCTTTTTTCTTTCTTCTTATCCCTTTTTTCTTCTTTCTTTCTTCTTCTTCCCCTGCTGCGGCTGCTGTGAATTAAACGTCACTAGACATCTCATCTTCAGCACTGTTTATTAGGTCGGAAGCCTCTTGCTGTTCATACGCTCGAAAATGTGCTTTTACTTCAAAAGAAAACGTGGAGACTCTGGCACGTACACCACTTCCCGAAATTTAGGATGTGCGTTCAGGTTTTCAAAAAAAAACAACAAAAAAATCTCATGGGCATGAGAGATAGAGTGCAGAAAGTTCGGCTTACCAATTGATGGGTAAACTGTGACATAAAGTGCCAAATAACCTTTGTTATTAAACACAGTTGACAGTGCTGAGTTTGCAGTCGTCACTTAATATACACAATGAATGCAAAGCAACCGTTTCTCTCTGGCACTGATTCAGCTTGTTTTAAAGCTTTCCCGGTATACCCCTGTAGACGAGAAAAAGGACAGGTCATCCACCATCTCCTACGAAATAACTGCTTCCCTATTTTAGTACTTTAATATCTGTACACCCAGATAGAGGAGTCTTTTCGTGGAGTATGCAGATCTAGATTATTTATAACACCTGAAATATTTCTTAATCGCACTTTCAAGAAAAGTAAGGAGAACTAGAGTACAGAAAATTCGCGTCTTTATTCAGCAGGCAAACTGTTATGGCCGCGCATTTCCATTTGATCTGAAGACAAAACCATGTAGTATTAGCTACAAATAATATCAAGTATTATCGAAATTTCCGTCCGTCTTGAAAAGCTACCAGGAAACCTTTGAGCTGTTCTGAGATGCTGTCAAATGTGATGCTTTGACCTCAAATATGATGTTTCTTTGTTTAGAAATGTCAAAGGGGATGAAATGGGTTCAAGAAAATGTCTTTTGCATCCATTCTTCCTCTTCAGCTTGTGTGTGTGTGTGTGTGTTATAAATAGAAACTATGTGAAGATTCTTTTAAACCATACTTATGATTTGCAGTAAGTAGTTTTTGCAAATTTAATACAAAAATTTGTCAATGATGTGTGTACTTTGTATGGGGTGGGTAAGAATACGAAAAGTCATGGTTGTTGGAGACAGTTTGCATCTTCATCGTAGGTATGTACAGTCAAAAGTGCCCAGTCACTGACTAGAAGATGGCGTTTATCGAATGACGTGGGGCTGACAGCGAACGCTGTTTGGCTGGAAGACGGCGTTTATCGAATGACTTGGGGCAGACAGCGAACGCTGTTTGGCTGGAAGATGGCGTTTATCAAATGGCGTGGGGCTGATAGAGAACGCTGTTTGGCTGGAAGATGGCGTTTATCGAATGACGTGGGGCTGACAGCGAACGCTGTTTTGCTGGAAGATGGCGTTTATCGAATGACGTGGGGCAGACAGCGAACGCTGTTTGGCTGGAAGATGGCGTTTATCGAATGACGTGGGGCAGACAGCGAACGCTGTTTGGCTGGAAGATGGCGTTTATCGAATGACGTGGGGCAGACAGCGAACGCTGTTTGGCTGGAAGACGGCGTTTATCGGATGACAGCGAACGCTGTTTGGCTGGAAGATGGCGTTTATCGAATGACGTGGGGCAGACAGCGAACGCTGTTTGGCTGGAAGATGGCGTTTATCGAATGACGTGGGGCTGATAGAGAACGCTGGTTGGCTGAAAGATGGCGTTTATCGAATGACGTGGGGCTGACAGCGAACGATGTTTGGCTGGAAGATGGCGTTTATCGAATGACGTGGGGCTGATAGAGAACGCTGGTTGGCTGAAAGATGGCGTTTATCGAATGACGTGGGGCTGATAGCGAACGATGTTTGGCTGGAAGATGGCGTTTATCGAATGACGTGGGGCAGACAGCGAACGCTGTTTGGCTGGAAGATGGCGTTTATCGAATGACGTGGGGCAGACAGCGAACGATGTTTGGCTGGAAGACGTCGTTTATCGAATGACGTGGGGCTGATAGAGAACGCTGGTTGGCTGAAAGATGGCGTTTATCGAATGAAGTGGGGCTGATAGCGAACGATCTTTGGCTGGAAGATGGCGTTTATCGAATGACGTGGGGCGGACAGCGAACGCTGTTTGGCTGGTAGATGGCGTTTATCGAATGACTTGGGGTTGATAGCGAACGCTGTTTGGCTGGAAGATGACGTACACTCGTTTGCAGTTGAAAAGTTTGCATCTGTGTGAAACTTCTGATGTGTCGTGGTCTTGAGACAAGCTCGAGTTTCATTGTCCTGGAAGCTGCAAACATTATTTAAAATAAGCGTAACTGTGGAAAATGCGAACTGTGTCTATTCTCATCTGTGTTCTTGTCAAAATCTATTTTCGTCATGACAGTAAACCCACGCTTGAATCCGCGTGAAAGGGTTCTCCTTGCCAAACAAGCCCTAAACTCACCTCGGTTTGGTTCGAAGTATGTTTGCTCACGAAAATTTTTCTTGTCCCTTTCTTTTCGCATTTGAAACAGCTGATAGAAAAGGTTATGCATCCCGCAGTTTTTTTTCTTGTACAAACTTTTTTTTCAAATCACCTGTTGTACTTGCTTGAAGCTCACTGTGATCAAACACACTGGTCGTCTTCAAGAGTTGGAGGTACTATACATGATAGCATTACTGGAAAATATCGCTGTTTCTGTGTAATGAGCTATATTTTATATTTCATCCTCAAGGCGTGCACATAATGCCATCTTCCCCTCGTGACTGGTCATTCCATCATTTCTCCGCACTGCAACACAAGACGCCTTCGTTTATATGGACTATGCAGTTAAACAAAATCCGCCCCTTGAACTAAAGACTGTGAATGATTTAATGTTTTCAAAATAATATTGTTATAGATGGAAAATTACTGATGAACGGAGTGAGATTAGTGGATGGGCGGAGAGATGGTTGGGTTGAAAGACGGAAACAATGACACAAAGACATAAAAACACACAAAGACATAAAGACGCGAATACACTTAGACACAAAGACATAAAGACACAGACATAAAAACACGAATACACTTAGACATAAAGACACACAAATACACACGACAATGACATAAAGACACACAGACAAATACACACAAAAACAAAAAACTAAGACAAAAAAAGACACAAATACACTTAGACACAAAGAAATAAAGACATGCAGAAAGACATGCAAGGAGTCATCATACAGTGTAGGGTGGGTTGGCAGACATAAAGACACAAAGACACGAAGGTTCATAGGCACAAAGACACAAAGACACAAAGACAAAAAAACCAGGTAGCCAAGGAGTCATCCCACATTGTGTCTGGGAAGACAGTACAACTCCACCCTTATCTTTTGTAGGCTGTGATGTGTTGTTATTAAGACGCACTGCAGCCTGCCCTGAAAGTAAAGGAATTACTGCCAGAGTAAAAGCTATGACGTCATTGGCAACAATCCGCGGAGCAGGTCTATTGGAAAATTGCCCGTGAAATCAGCTTACAGTGGGATCCTGTGCGGCAGACTTTGGAAGACTCCACAAGGACTTTTCACTGTTTCGCCAGCTCCTAGCTTACATCTTACGTCATCTGATGCCAGTATGGCTTCTCTTCCCCTCGCCACCACCTACACCCATACTTCTGTGTTTATTTTCTTCTCCCTCCTCTTTCTTTTTCTACGGTATTTCTTTCTCCCTTCTTCTCGTTTTCTACTTCTCTCAGTCTTTCTCTCGACAGTTTCGTGCCCCTCATCCTCTGTCTCTCTCTTATTTCTCCCCTCCTCCTCTCTCCTGTTTGTGTTTATTCCAGCTCTTGCATGATTATTTGTGGGATGCGCGTGTTCCACTGCGCTAGTATTGTGGTTGTTTATTTTCAGCTGGCAACTGTGTGCAGGCTATTTTTTAAAGAAAAAGCTGTTCTTAGATCATTGGCTAAAATGAAATTTCTCACATAAGTCTGCCAATAGGTTTTCCAACCAGATAATAGACCGGTCGAATTTGCCCAGAAAGCTGTTTTAAACCGACGATTTCTCAATTGCCATTTTAAATCGGAAATGACGCACATAGCGCCCACACAGACTCTTCTGTCGGCGTGTCCGGCACGTGATACGAGCACAGCATGGTGTAAACAAGCGCTTGTTAAAGCCGGTCTGGAAGCCAAGAAGAATGAAGCGAACGCCAGAACCTGTCACAAATCTGTGAGCGTCTTGTCAAACAAATCAGCCAGCCGCTACCTTGAAGAGAGGAAAAGGGCGCAGCCGTGATTAGAAGGAGAGATGTCTTCGCCAGCAAGTCGTGTGCAGATGTAGCCCCGTGCGTGCTGGTTACGATGTCCCTTCAATCGATTAATCAGACGGGAATACTGACTTGCTTTTTCTCCCTCAAGCCATCAGTTCCTCTCTCCCTCTTTCTTTCTCTTCTGTTTTTTCTACTCTACCTAATATTCGAGTTTACTATAGGTTATTAATATGATATTCCGCTGGTTATCAGCGACAGCATCTGGTTTTGTTCCGTCACTAAGTGTTGCTGTTTGTCTCTTACTGTTTCTCGACACCCTGTTAAATACAGAACCTCTGATTTCTCCCCCCCCCCCTCTTAAAAGGTAAATATCATCACATCAATACTTCTTTTTTATGAATTGCTTGCCTTATGTTTCTTGCAGATCTTCTTCTATTTCTAACTCACCTACATTATTTTTATCGTGTTTTTATGTATTACCGATATAACTTTACTGAGAAAGTCTCTTCTTCTTCCATGTACATCAACCCATCGTCTGGGGTGTGCTGCCGTAAAGAGACGATAAATATGTCTGGTGTGACGGAATCATTTGTTTAGTTTTTGCGCTACACAACAACTTTGAAGTATATACCTGCAAGTTTTCCAAACATGCTGCTTGCTGTGAAATGCTCATAAAATTGTCTGCTTGTAAAGTTGTACACTGCAGGCTTCGGCGGTGCAAAAAGGGCTTTGTGGGCCTTTACAGATACATCAATGCCATGCGCCTTCTCGAAAGAAAACAATCTTTTACTGCCGGCAGCTTTGTGTGCCTTTAGACGAAGCAGGAACACAGTAAACAGGAATGAACTTTGTCTCCGTACTCTGGGCCCATGTAGCAGTAAAGCCATACCTGACAGTAAGCTATCTACTTTCCATGTACGGGGCATTTATCGCAGTTTTTTTTCCGAAAGTGGCACACTATGTGCGAGACAACCATAATAACAAACATGCGTCTCATGCTTTATGAAACAAAAATTATGGGTTAAGCATTGTTTATTTCAACCAAATTTATCTTCGTTTATTTTTCTGGGGTAGCCTTGGTATGTCAAAATCGCTCACTGGGATATCATCTTTCTATGCAGGGCATGTCTGACAATGGTGATCAAAGCCCTTTTCAGCCTTTTCTTTCTAAACTATTCCACCTACTTTTTAAACATGGAAAATGGAAAGGAGTGTGAAACTGAGAGCACCTGCTTCTAATGTTCACTCAGTGTTGTTCACAATAGTATTTTTACGTTTTATTCACGTGCAAATCAGCTATGGTCAAAACATCTTGTTGTGACATCAGTCGTAACGATTAGTATAGGGAGTGTGATATGATCGATGTACAACTCACGGCTGCGTCTGTTGCTCAAGTCGGGTGGAGAGATCGATGAACAGTGGAAATATCTTGTGTGCATGAATGCATGCGTGTGAGTTGGTGTGGCGGGGAGTGCATGTCGAAAATAACAGTTCTTGTTAATGAACAGGAGGTAACACCTGCGACTGAGCTAGGTAGGAGCCCATACCTGGCGCTTACAACAAAAAGAGCAAAACGTCTGTAACAGAATGGTTCACATATCGCGTTAAAATGTATTCCCTCCTTGCCAACCCTCTTCCGCACACACGGACTGTATTTTCACGACACAAAGACCTCGTTCAAGTTTATGCTTATAAGGAGCTGAGGATCGAACCTGCGTTTATTTGGGGCATTCTTGGTGAAGTATGAGCTACACGCAGAGGGAGGCCAATCAGGTTTGCCCTTTTCTGCCCTGTCTGCCCTGTAATTTTACTGGCTTGACGGCCAAGTAAAGCTATACTGCCCCGCATGAGTTATGATCTCATTGGTCCTCACCACAAAGCGCTAATGGTCCCTTCTTAACAGGGATCGAATTTTTTCTTTTCATTTTCTCATTTCTCCTTTAACTGGCTATTATGGGTCTCGTGGACGGTAGAATGACTACCAGGAGTTATAACAAGCCAGGGAATTCAAATGCGTAAGTGCATAGCTGTGTTCAGCCTTCCTTACCACATGAGCGTTTGTCTTTCTGCAAGTGACTGTTCGTTCGTTTATCCATATCGCTTCTCCTTGAAAGCTGGATGCCTGGAAGTTTTTGAGGAATTAATTCGACGGCGATGGGGGAGGGGGACAAATGAAAAAAGAGGGGTGGAGGCGATTCTTACCTTGCGTTGCTAGAATTGCCGCAAGCAGATTTGCGGCTTCAGCACAAAAAAAAACAAAATGTCAGTTCGCGTTCGCCGTGCAAATGCCGATTAACTCAGCCTTTTCCCTGGGCAAGTTAAAAGTGTCCAGATATATGCAAAGTACGTAACTGCGCGAAAACATGCGCCCCCCCCCCCGCCCACAGAGGCAATATATGAGAGAGATACATGCGTGTTCCTGCTTAAGTAAAGGCAATTTTGGGCGCTGTTTTACCAGTTGACTTACTATTTTCTTGATTATTATCTGTATGCTGCCTGTTGCCTTATTCCATAATTTTAAGCGTCAAAACCTACCACTAACAGTCCTGGCCTGAATATAAAGAAATGCAATACATACTACGCAACAAAGTAAGAAAAAAACTGCGCTGGCTGTTAGTTTTTCCGATTACAATTACAGTTTCTGCTGGATGAAAGTGATTTTAGTCTATGCCGAGATAAATGTGTAGTTGGTCGCTGTCTATTCAAATGTCTATGAAATACCAGGCTTTATCCAAACCTTTAGCACGACTAGCGTACTGTTGTCCCTGAATGACAAACAGAGCTTAGAGGCTTTACTCTATGTGGATTAAACTGCTGTACCGCGGCCTTTGATGGCAATGAGCAAAGACGAACGCGAGCGATCAGTGTCTGAAAGGTTTCGATCGCACTCTGATAAAACCTTGTTGCCTCTCCTGTGTGGCGGGTTTTCGAGCTATTTTTAGCCGTTGGCATTCTCCTGCACCGAGCCATCTGTTGCTCGAAAAGCCAGCGACGCACAAAGAAGATGTCTCCTTCCCAGTGTGAACCCGAAACTAGATTGCACTTCGATACATCTAGACTTCTTTTGCTGAGAACTTTATTTGATCAGTTTGAAGAGGTGAAAAAAGTTTTTTTTAAGGACCATCAGTATAGGAGCTGCATTAAAGAAGTCTGTTTATGTGAACCGATAGCAACACAACAGTGGAAATGGCAAAATCCGATTTTCTGCGAGAAAAGAAGGGATGGGAGAGAGGAAAAGGCCTATGGTACGTCTTGAAATTGACATTGCCCTGACGGGAAAAGGGAGATGGGAGGACAAGGAAAAAGTCTAACGATGTTTACAACTATACACATTTTCATTGACAGTTTACAAACTACGGGTATGCAGTTGTCGTGCTCACTTCATGCAAGGCAGCATAGACATCAACTCACGTAGACTGTGAAAACTGCATTTACTGCTTCATCTGCACTCTTACACTTCTTCAACAGCTCGCTTTGTGCTGATTCCCAACTGCCTATATTGCAAGACTCTATCTTATGTCTCTTAACAAGAGAAGAGTGGGGAAGCTTCTGCAGTTAAATGCCAGGTTATGATACCCAGTGAATCAGAGATGTAGTTATTAAAATATAGAAGAAAAGAGAGAAAAGAGAAATATAGGAGAAACCGAAACTGAGAGAAAACATTATCGATGGGGCTAGAAAAAAGGTCAATATAATGTTACTGTAGATGAAGATAGAAAGGTCGAGGGTTTTTGCTATTTTCAATTAATATTAACAACAAAGAACACGATTTTATTATCGTGACAAAGAAAATTGTTCAAGCGTTATAACGGACGAAGATAAAGAAAGAAGGTCAAACTTGTGTCGTCAAAGAAAAAGAGAAAAACAGTTAGTGAGATGCAGATGAAGACAGGAGGAGGGCCAAAGCTGTGTTGTTCTGGAACCTCTTGTATTGCTCCTGTTGTGTGCAGGACCCTCGGTTCAACCAGGAGATCGACAGACAGACAGGTTACAAGACACACAGTATCCTGTCCATGCCCATCGTCAACTACGAGGGGGAGGTCATAGGGGTGGCGCAAATCATTAACAAGATTGACGGCGACCACGAGTTCACCAAACAGGATGAGGAGGTCAGCTCCGGTCTCTGTCTCTGTCCGTGCCTCTGTCTGTCTCTTCCTGTCTCTATCTCTCTTGCATCTCTATTTCTGTGTCTCTTCGTTGCGTCTTCTCCTGTCTGCTTTCTCATATCCTCCACTTTTCCAGTTCCTCCTTCCTCTCCTTCTGTCCCTCATACATGAACATATTCTGTCTACCTTCTCTTTTTCTATCTCTACCCACTTTCTCTCTCTCCCCCATCCCCCAAACCTTGCAACACATGCAGACACATCATGTAGATTCACACACACACACAGGCACAGATATGGTAGTGGACATAATAGCCATTTCAAAAACAGCACCTGCAAGAACATCAATTTGTGAGACAAACATCACACATAAACATAAATAGATATGCCAGCGCCCTACTGCAAATCGAGTTATCTCCCCTATATGCTTATGAGGTCGATCCTGAAAAGTAGAGTTCCTGATCCAGATTAAAACATTTATAAGACCTCTGCAGAGTTTTCGCTTGACAGTAAAAGACACTTGTGAAAATGTGATCACATTAACCTCATAACCCTGCCGTGGCCTTATCAACACCGTCGTAAATGCTGACAACAGTTTCCACTCTGTAGGAATCTGTTCATTTACGACTGATCAAAAACTTCTTAACAGAAACTGAAGATGCACTCCTCTGAAAAACGAGAGCCAGACATATTTAACAAGGAGCCCTTACAGTCACGATCGCAGTGTGTGTGCCTCTTCACAAATGTGTATGTTTGTATTCATGTATGTGTATGTTTAATCTTTCCTCTTTCATCATGATCATCCTGACTCCCTCTTCGCCAACGCTTTTGTCTGACTGCCGTCTGCTGGTCTGCCTGTCTGTCAGTCTGTTTGTCGGTCTGTCTCCGTTTATTCTTTCTTTCTTTCCCCTGCTTCTCTTCCGACCTTCCTCCCTCCCAGTGTGTATGGCTGCGTGCGTGCGTGCGTGCGTGTACGTGTGTATGGGGGGGGGGCTGCCAGGTGAGAGAGAGAGAAAAAAAAGAAGATGATTCTCTGTTTGTTCGCTTGATAAGAAAAGCCTCTCGAGTTTTCCTTTTCAAGGAAAACATAGTTTGATCCTTTAAAAACAGTCTATGCGCTGTTTTTCACTCGATGATGTAATCTGCTTTGCATATCATGTCATTTCAGCTGTTTCGAAAATATTTGATCTTCTGTGGGATTGGCATTACCAACGCGCAACTTTTTGAGATGTCTGTCAATGAGTTCAAAAGGAATCAGGTGAGCGAGATTTTTCCTCTTTTACTTCTGCCGCTAGCGCCGTTAACACCAGTATTACTGTTTTACTGCTTCTGTTGCTGTTGCTGTTCTTGTTCCTGGTGGGGGGAGTGGGATGGGGGGTGTCATGTGGTTGTAACTTTAGTGTTAAAAGAGCAGCAAAATGTAAGTAGTTGCTCAAGTGAGACAAAGGAATTGTTCTACGTGTGTCGTTCACTTTGCCAACATTGACTGTGAGTGTGCCGTGTTTTAGAGACTACCCTGCAACACTGTGCAGTGTAGTTACGCCAGCGTCAAAGAACATATAGGGCAGAACAGTGTAAGGGAGCGATCACCTTCACATAAATAGGACAGGGGGTTTGCAGGTCATGTTGTGGAGTCTCCAAGGCTGCTTACGAAGATCTCTATTGTTGTATTCTTTTTCATGACATTCTGGAATAAAGCTTTCGTTTCGTGTCGGCAGTATTGCCTCATTTTACCGAAAGTGTCACCGAGCATGCCAGCAGAAAGACATTTCGCGAGCAGTCTAGGACCCTTCGAGAAATACAGGAATGGCTTGGTTGGTATATGTACTGTTGGTCGACAACCAACGTCAAGTTACCGTGAACTTATCTAAGTTGCTCGACAGATTAAATCCAGTATCGTCCAGTTTCTGGTAAGGTCTGTGCTGGATATGCTGTAATTGTATCAGCGTAACCTTTTCTGAAAATTTTCCTTACATTTGCCGCGTCATCAGTGTCAAATATTGGAAGTGGGAGTACTTCTTGTGACTACCTTCAGGAAACTCTTTCCTTAGACACCAAACTATTCTGCTCAGGTAATATGCTTTGCTTACATTCCCAACATTCGGCTGCTTGAAGAGGAGATGCATGTAGTGGACTTGTAGACTTGGGACCTTTTAACTCCGAGTTTCTTTGCGAGTTCCAGAATCTTCCAGTGAACATAACGTCATCAGAACCTTCAGAAAGCCTCTTCTTCTAACTTAAACCTCTGTGGCACCCTATGGGAGGAGTTTCGAACTGACGGCACTTTTCGGGAAGAGCACTAACCAATGGGAGGCTGTCCCCTGAGTGTTCTGAAGGTCGGGCCGGCTCCGGACGGACATAGTCCGAGAAGAGTTGCTGTCCCTGATCTTGTCCTCCGGGTGTTTGGGAAGCGAAGTAGAGCTAAAGAAAGCGGTACCAGAGTCAGGAGTGCAAACATACTGCTTGACAGTGGTCATTGTTCTAGGTGTGGGTGTCAGCAAGGCAAGAACTCGCATCGGGAGTGTCGTCAGTGCAAGGTATAATCACGGATCTTGATCAACGATTAGTTCTGTGGAAAAGGGTGACAATTAGATGGGCATCCCATGAAACCTGCCTAAGCAAGCGCTCGCTGTCTTAGCGAAACAAGGCAGTTAAATAATGTTACAATGGTGTCCCTAAAATCAATTATCACTTTTGACCACCTCGGAAGTATTTTTACGACTGTTTGCAACAGTGATGCTGCGCATGTGTTCTGAATGTTTACGGGTTTTATAATGCGAACTGTCAAGTGTGCCTATCTACGTGGCGTGCTTAGAATGACACACGCTGCTAGACTTACAATGATTAAGCAGAGCGACACCTAAAATGGCTGTTGGTACTACACTGTAGTTTAAACACAACCCGACGACACAAACACTGGAGACATTACTTAGCACTAAATGTTCTGTTCTGTCTAGGTCTTGCTACACGTGGCAGAAGCCATCTCGGCACGCACTAAACTTTATCCTTGTTCTGTCTAGCTGCTGCTACATTTGGCAAGAGGAATCTTCGAGGAGCAGACGAACCTGGAAAAGCTGGTGCAGAAGATCATGCTAGACGCTCAGGATCTGCTCAAGTGTGAGAAGTGCTCGGTTTATCTTCTGGAGGACACTCTTGAGCATGTAAGCATCGTGGCTTTATTCTTCACTTTTTTTTCTTGACAAGATATGTCTGATTTGAATGTCTCTACCGACTAAACCTGTCAAACCTTTACACAACTGAAAGAACGATCCTTATTTTATGCTCATTTATTAAGATTTGTTATTATTGCCCTAGTAAAATCTTTAGAAAGTTCTGGTAATTCATTTGATAGTAGACTAGTGCATGTTTGAGTTTTAAAATTAATATAAGGCTATATTCCTACAAAAGGTTTACGTATTCCCACCATCCTCCTAGCTAAACATTGATTTATTCTTCTCCATTAGCTTCCCATTAAAAATAAAACTTAATTTTTCGATTCTACGCGCTGCAATCAAATAGGGGTAGATTTTGTGGTGGGAGTTTTTGTTTTACTGTGGAAAGCACGTGTGTTCTGTTGTATTTCTATAATCAGTAGTGTTATCAGCAATTTTTTAACGTTTAATCCACTATGCGAGCAAGGGCTGACGGGACTGCCCAAGTAGTTCTGGTATGTCCAACTGCTGTACATAACCTTTCAACAAAAATTAGAAAGTCTCCCTTCGTAAAAGCTTGGCCTTGCAACTGACCTTGTGTAGGGGTATGCCAAAGCACAACGGACTTAAGAATATTGTAAACTATACATGTTATGCACACACAGTAACATTCTTATTCGCCTGGTAGGTGTGCCGTCCCATGCAATGCCGTTTTGTCCCTTTAACAACAGCGTCGTGCGTGCGTGCGTGCGTGCGTGCGTGCGTGCGTGCGTGCGTGCGTGTGTGAGTGTGTGTGTGTGCGCGCATGTGTGTGTGCGCGTTTGTGCGTGTGTGGTGTGTGCGTGTGGGCGCGTGTGGTGTGTGTGTGTGTGCGCGCTCGTGTGGTGTGTGTGTGTATCGACTGACTGTTTTGTCAGTGTCAGCATGCCGTGTTGCAGAGTGTCTCGTTTCACTACTGTGCCATGTGCTCCTCCCTACCATCCTGTTCCCCACCCAGTGCGCTGTTCTCAGAAACTGTTTAGCTTCGCCATGCACTGGCATTCTGTCAGCCTAACGAGTGTTGTCCCTTAAGGTTTACCCAAACTAAATCTCGTGAATCGGGCAATCGGTGAGGATTTGCCATGGAGGCGCATGTACCCTGTAAATTAACGTCGCTCTTGTGGCATCTTGCCATCGGCTCAAGCAGCCACCGCCATTTTCTCAAATCGTTCACGCAGGCGGATTGTCCGGTCTCACACAGTCTCAAGCGGTTTCCAGTAATGAGCCCCCTCTTTCACACTCCCCCACAATCTCAGACGTTTCATCCAAGACCAGCACTTTGTCAGACACTTCACCATGTCGCCAGCATTCCTCGTTTGAAAAGATTATGTTGCCAGCATTTTCCAATTTGAAAAACAGTTTACACAACTTTTACCGTCGTTTTAGCCTTCTTCAATATTTTCTTTAATACCAAATTCGAAGGATATGTCATTTTTTCGAGTTCTTACATTCACAATGCTAGAATGTAGCGAGAACATATTCGGTGCAGCACGTGAGGTAGGCGCACAGCCGGCCATTAGGAGAACATAAATCAATTCACAAAATTCAGAACACTTTCCAGTTAATGTTTTCACCTTGGCTGTACAATGCCTTTAGCGAAGAGGAGAGGTTGATTTCCAGTAATTAATGGTGACAGATAAAACACTAACTTCCTTCGGCATTTTTCAAACTAATTCCATTTGACTCACAATCATCAATTCAGATTTTGGGGAGATAATTCTGAAGGAACTTTGTCAGTATCAATAGGGTAGGGTTGGAAAAGAGCATACATTAAACGTTAATTCTAAGACTAACGAATTACTGTTCATTGTGTGTTTGGGCTGTTGGAGTGCTATGCTGTTGTATTGTGTCGGCGTACATATGTGTTCGTGTTTCAGGCGGGATGTACTTTTCGCATCAGCTAGGATGTAATGATATGTCTTGTGCTGTTGTGTAGTGCATGAGGTACCCGTATTCATATAAAATCTGGTTATGTACGCGTTCGGTAACATCGCTGCGAGTGTATAATGGAGCGATACCTATCAAAGATTTCAGAAAACAGTTTGTAGTCATCTACATACAGTGAGTGATATAGAATAGAATACTGCACAATACAGTGAGGAGTGATATAGAATGCAATGAGTGATATAAAACACTATGCTGTACAATATACTGATACAGAAGCCAAGACTTAACAATATAGTGATATAGAACAGAAAGCTGTGCAATACAGTTAGTGATACATGCAGAACCCAAGACTATACAATGCAGTGCAGGATACAGAATATAATCAGTGATATTGAACACATTACGTTACAATATAGTGATAAAGAACTCAAGACTGTGCAATATAGAACACAGACTTACAATACAGTGAGTTATATAGTGTACGAGACTGTAAAATATAGTGATATGGAACACAAGACTGTACAATACAGTGATTGATGTAGAACAAAAGACTGTAAAATAAAATAACTGATATAAAATACAGCATTGTACAGTACAGTGTGTGATATAGAACACAATACTGTACAGTACAGTGGGTGATGTAGAACACAATAATGTACAAGATGATAAGTGATATACACAGTACATTATAGTGGGTTATATAGAACATAGTACTGTACAATAAAGTGAGAAGTACAGAATATAGTCTGAATGAGTGATATAAAGCACGATTCTGTAGAATACAGTAGGTTATATAGAACACAATATTGTACAATGCAGTGAGTAGTACAGAAAACAATGAGTGATATAGAACACAATACTGTAAAGTACAGTGGGTGATATAGAGCACAATACTATACAATACAGGGGTGATATAGAACAATATTGTACAATACAGTAAGCGATATAAAAGACAAAACTGTACAATACAGTGGTGACATAGAACACAATATTGTACAACACAGTGAGTAGTACAGAAAACAATGCGTGATATAGAACACAATATTGTACAATACAGTGGGCCAACACAATAGCATACAAGACTTTGATTGGTATAGAATACAATGCGGTGCAATACAGTGAGCGATGTAGAGCAGATCCTGTTAATATTTGCATGAATGGAACAAGGCATACACTGCTTGTTTGCCCTGCCAGCAGACGTGACTACAGTGTTGTTACATTTCGTCTTGTCTTAACTGTACAGCTCCTGTCTTACTATGTTCGTAGGTGCAGTGGACACAGATACACCCCCAAGCTCAGGAAATGCTCCAGTCAGATGCACGTATTGAGAACGTGTTTTAGAATTGTTTTTGCATAGATGGACGTGTCTGGCACAATTAGTAAACTGGAAATGGCAGGACTGTTCGTGAGGATAGTTCACTGTCTTTTCCATCTAGCCACAACACACGACACATTGCCTCAGTTTTGCTTAGCATTCTGACTAGTTTCGTTTTTCCAAGTTAAAGAATTTTTTATAGCAGGCGTTGCATTCTCAAGATTCGTAATCAGAGGCTTAAAATCCAATTCACTTTGTCGAAATTGCTTTTGCGATTTTTCAGTTATTATTAACGTTCAGAAATTGGAAAAAGTAATTCATGATCTTTCTATGTTGAATGGGGTGAAGGAGTATTTGAAGACCATTTTAATTTTCTGTGTTGGCGTCCTAGGAAACAAACGTATTTGAGTTCCAACAAAGTTCAAGAACAGAAATTTCCATATTAATTACATATTACATGGCTTTCAGGTCTCCAAGTCGTTTGGAATTTTATCTTCTCTTCTTTTATGTTTTAATGCTTTTTTTGTGAGTGTCTGCTTCAGGTCAATAGGAGAATACCAGAAGCCAGCGAGCTGTCATATTTTCCTTAAGAGTTTTGGAACGATTAAATTTTATCCAGCACAATGTTCGTTTCAAAAATTTAAAATATTACCCATCTCATAAAATGTCAATAATCATTTAAGTTATTAAACATGCGTCTTTAGCTTGCTTCTGGTATCTAGAACCACTTCTTTGAAGTCATGTCAACATTTTTTTAATGTCGCATGCATAACGTATAGTAACCCCGCATGCGGAGCTGTGTATGTGTGCAAAGTCAATCTGTAGTGTTGCAGACTGATTTCATAATTAACACCTGCACTGTTTCACTTATGGGACCTTTCGTCGCGTCTTTTAACTCTTCTGGTTTGGTGCTGCAAATGTTTCAATTCAAATTTTCTATGGGACAAGAGAAAACTTGTCCTCAACTGTTGAAACTATGATTATGGATCCCGTGATACACCCTGTGCAGTCAGAAAAGCAGGATGTGAGATGCTGTTCTCGCTCTGTGAATGTTTTACCAGCTCCCATAACTTACCGCTCATGACATGACACTCCTCTGAACACCCAAAAGGCTAGTCAGTTTCTGCAAATCAGAACGGGTGCAGATAAATGCGAAATCTTTTTTTTTTAACTTTATAGTCATTGTAGTAAACCCTTATTAACTAGGGAAATTCTTTCTTACTGCATTTGCCCAACTTATTCAATTGTGTTAAACAAGGATTAGTCTGCATGTACTGGTCTATAGCATTCCTCGGGAGTAACCAGTATGTGAGATATGAACATCAATGCCAAGAACAAATACTGCGGATTTTTTATTTTTACAAGACTTTCTTGATTTCACGTTGATTGAATGACAGGGTCTAACTTCTTCACAAACCAGATTTTTCGATAGTGGTTTTATTTTAAATAATAAGACGTATTGAATGATGTTAAATTGTTATGATCGTCATTTTTTCACTGGGTACATGCCTCCACTCGTACCCTGACGTTGCCCGTACATATAATAATGATCGACTTAGCTCGAGGGACATGCTAACCCAGCCTGCGTGGCAGCACTGTCTGCATGAGAGATTGCGAGCTCTACATATTTTTTTATTCTATGTAGATCTAATGCTCCTTCACGGGAAAGTTAGTCTACCAGACTAAATCACTCATCTTTTCAAACCCGCTACACATCCCATTTCAGTTACATACAAGTTAGTTGATTTAATTTAGTTAACCTCATAACAGTTACAGAATCATCAACGCAAAGAGTGGTGAAGCCTATGGATGGAATAAATCTTTGCTTACCGGTAGCTCTACTTAGGTCCAAGTGCAGTAAAAGAATAGGGTGTGGCACTGAGAACGCTTAAAATGCCCAACCGTTTTAATATGAAATGCAGTGCGCATGTGTGTGCACGTGTACGCATGGGAAAAAAAGAACGGAAGGAAGCGGGAAAGAAAATGGTGCAATATAATAGAAGCGTGAAAAAGATGACGCGGCGAAGGCCAACGAGAGTCGGCACTGGTGTAAGAATTGGTGACAAACAGAGCGTTAGCCTGACTTACCTAGCATCAACAAACCAGAAACCCGGTTCTTTGTGGCTGTCGTTGCGCGCTGCTGTCAACATGCTCTTGGTATGACTGATTCGCTTGTGGTGCTCTCTGGCCGTGTGCAGGACATCGCACGCTTCACGAGCGCTTTCATGGCCAGGCTGGGCACGTACTCACGCAGCTCTCTGGTCCTGGCAATGCAGGTAACAGCCCTGTGCCCTCAGCGCCCCTTCGCTTCTTATTTCGTTCTTTCTCCTCGTCTCCTCGTCTTTCCACCATTCTGTTTGTCCAAGACGAACCACCCAAGAGGTTCGCCACCTCCTTCCACCCACCCCCCAAAAAATACGTCGACACATAGACGAGATGACCCAACGCTTTAACCATTCAGTTACGGACCACAACGGAATCTTGTGTTCATTCTAGCCCTAAGAAGTTGCATTGTGACGCCTCATCTGGTGCAGCTCCTTATGGTTAGAATGAAAAGAATCCAGCGAAGTGCTCTGTGGCTAAAGCATTGGCTTCAGGAACTGAAAATTGGGTGTTTGAACCTGGGGTGCGAAGCTTTTCTTTGTTCGTTGTGTTGGAGTAAGGGTTCGGGGTGGGTTATGTTCTTTCTAGCTTCGTTCCTTACGCAGTTGGTGATTTAGCATTGCCGGCTGCACAGTAGCATGCTACAGCCCCTAGTACTGAGGTGGCAGAAATGAATGCAGTGCCTTTTATTCAGTAGATGCAAACCTGCTGGATAGATAGATGTATGTACACACACGCGCACACATATATCTGTATAGACTGCGCATGTAAATATAGACATGCGTACATGCATGTTGCATAGATAACATGTAAATTATTCAGCAGATTTCTTCGGGGATCAGAATGCTTTTTGCTGGCTGCTTCTTTACTTGTTTCATTTGAGGCACAGAGCTGGAGTTTTATTTTATTTCGTTTTCTAACGTCTGTGAGGCAGGAACGGTTATTTAAAGAGAGGAATAGCGGGACACAAGGGGAAAGGTACTTCCGCTGGGTTGCGTTCCCACAGCGTCCAGTAACTATGACAACAGCACATTTATTGGAAACGTGTCGCCTGTATTATCAAACTTACAGGGAACAAGGAATTTAACTGTTCAAACGTTTTTCAAGGCCTCATCCCCATTTTATTCTTTTTTCTTTTTTTTCTTTTTTTCTTTTTTGAAAAAGAAATATTTCAGTGTGTGGCTTTGTATGCTAATTACTTCAGGATAGTCTAAAATCGATCTATTTTGGATGGCTCTTCGACACTACAGCAGAAATAAATTTCTGTAAGAACCCCATACAGTCTGGTTTTTGACCATTCTTCAAGTGTCAAAGATTTACTTGATCTTTGCCAGGTATCCTTATCAATGAAATTATGTCTGTGAACATGACTGCGTCTGACGCGACAGGTCTGAGGCATTTGAGTTTAAGTGATCATGGGACTAGAACTTCGAAATGTACCCCTTCATGCGCATGTCTTCGGGTGTCAATGAATTCGCGTTGTTGCTGTTGCTGTTGGTGTTTTTGACTTTGATCGTTATTTTAATAATTGAGCCTCATGCGAACGTCTTCTTTCGTAAAACCAGAGAATTCTAGTTTTCAAAGTAACTGATCCTTGTGAGTCATTTCTGATCACTTGTAATCATGTCTAGATTATTCCGAACTTTAAGAAAATTATCTTGAACCTGTTAAAAGTTTATCTGTGTTTGGCACAAGGTATTAAATGACCTTTTTATATTTCCTCTCCTCTTTTTATAATTATATTTAGTTTAATAGGTATCGCTTGCTTGAGATATGTACGTACATATCCATCTTGCAAATGCTTATATTGTTATTTCGTCCTACAAACTTAACTTTTCTCTCCTTACCAAAGGTTTGGATATTTAAAAATATTAAGGTAAGAAAGAGGCCCCAGAATAACGTAGTACAAAGAAAATGAAAAAATTCTCAAGTTTTTTTAAGGTGATTACTTCATCTGTAATAAATTTCCAGAAAAATCATCTGAAATGATTGTTACGATTTCTTTTAAATAGTCCGTGAAGCCCAGATTCCAGATAGATCACGCGTGGCAGAGCTTTTACCCTGCTTATGTTATCCTGGTTTCTGTGACAGAGCTGAATTCTGATTTCTCTCACTGAACGTTTTTTTAAATGAAAAAAGAGGTCTTTCCCAGGCTATTTGGTGGTGCGCATGCTCAGTCTAGTCTCTCGAAATCTTAAAAGAGCTAACAGCTTATGAACGTATTCTACTGGTGTAATTGCTTGATCACTTTGAAATTTGAAGAGAAGACTTCTTTTCTTTTTTTTT